>JBAMJV010006447.1:0-10000 GCA_037951105.1 Echinarachnius parma | reverse complement strand
GTGTTGTAGTGCGCATGCGCGATATGATCGTGAGGACTAGTCATGGGGATTTCCCTTGTTGATCGAGCATTAGCGCTAGCGGTGATGCAATGAGGAGTGCAGAACATGCGATATGGCAGCATTTTAGTAAATGCTTGCCTTCTATTTTGAGAAGAAAGTCGCTATTGTTTCTTTACTGTTATAATATACTGCAAAATATAGTAAATTCAGTCACTATCTATATGTGTTAATTGTCTACAGTTATGCGGTTATGCCAGATGGAAAATACGTAACTGCCTCTCAATTCATTCGCTACTTCATAATTGTTGATATACGTACGCTCCTCCTCATAGTTTGATTCGACATGGGGTGCGCTCGGCTTCTCTTGGAAAGCCTATACAATTGCTGCTCTCTACCCAGGTGTATAAATGGGTACCATGGTCGGGTGTTAATTGGCCTTAGCGCCATCATCAGTGGTAGCTCGGCTAGTATGCTCCCCGGGGAGTTGAGAAAGTACGCAATATCATTGTATGGGTTTGAAATGTACCTGATGACCATGGGTAATAATAATCAAATAATTATTTAAGCCCTTAGAGGCTCTTTGCAATATGCGCTATATTTTTTATTTATTTATTTATTGTGGTATAACAAATATTGTACATGGCAGCCAACTGGCTGAATTGGGTACAATTTACAATGAATTAAAATAGTATACATATAAAATACATTACTTTAAAAGGACACATTACAAAGATACAAGTATTCATATAAAATATAATTTAACTTAAAACTATTTACTTTTATATTATTCCTATTGTAAACAATTATTTGATTCGTTAAAGTTAATATTAATTAAAAATGGGAATGTATTACGAAAAAGGAATACAAAATATACAAATGCTTATAGTCTCACAAGGAATTAAATTAAAACATAAATGGACGTCATAATAAACAAAGCAATGGGAGCCAATAGAGAGTAAAACATAAAGATGAGGAAATATGGGAATAAAGAATTATTACAATTGTACTGAAATTAATTAACTATAAACTATAAGTAACTATAAGAGTGTATACATGGTATATATAAGAAATATAATAAATCCATAATAATTGACTAATATGAATATACTATTAATCAAAATCATGCATATAATCCAGATCCTATTTCTAAACATAATAATTTGAAGGTATACAAATATTGCACCGAGGAAAATATAGTTTAATCATAATTTTTTTGTCAGTAATCGTAACTTCATCTCAAGTCAATTAGTATAGTGGACTGGTATAGGCTATCATGACAGTGTTCAGGACGAAAAGGGAAAAAATTGTACAACTTCATCTATTAGCATGCAGAGCAGTTTGTTTGTTTGTTTCGTATGACATATATGCACATTTATAAATTCAAGTCTAGGTTTCTCAGCCAGGTCAGAGCAGCATCTGTTGTCTGATGAATCCCCTCAAAACTATCAGGGAAACATCGGAGAGGGCAGTCGTTTACCACATGCTTCACTGTCTGGTCTGGGTTCCCGCAGTCACATGCAGGGCTGTCTTTCATTTTCCATCGGTGGAGATGATGGGCTGACCTTGCATGGAGTGTTCTTATCCTGTTCAGAGTCACCCATTGCTTTCTGGGGAGGTTGAACCCTGCTGGCTCTGACGTAGGGTCCTGTACAAGGTCATGGTTAGGGAAGTCGGACTCTGCCCAGGTTTTGCGCCATTCTCCTTTCAGGTCAAACTCTTCTAGAGACTTTGCAGAAGTCCAAAAGGGTGTCCGTGATTTGAGGCGCATTTTGGGTAGGTTTCCTAGGTCTTCGTGGATAGGTAGGTCTGGGTTGGTGGAGGTGCGGTGTAGTTCCTTGCGCATTATCTCCTATCTGCGTACACCAGGGGGAGCGATGTGGGAGAGAGCAGGTAGCCATTGAAGAGGTGTTGACTTTAGGGTGCCAGTAATTATTCTCATAGCCGAGTTCAAGATTACATCTACCTTCTTGGTATGGCAGCTCTCTGTCCACACTGGTGAGCAGTACTCTGCAACAGAGTAGACTAGAGCTATGCAGGCTGTTCGGAGGGTTTGTGTGCCTGAACCCCAGCAGTAAATGTATATTATAGGTTTTCCCGGTCAATTTCGCTATTTTCTCATGCAATTTCATATAAGCAGCATTCATTTCGTCTAATCCACGTTTGGATCGACATATCGTCATTTAAAATCGTTTTTGGTCATTCATATTGAGTAACAGAGCAACCAATTTCACACTTGCGCCATTCTAGTGTAAGCGACAGGCACTGATTTTCGTCAATGGGCATTCAATTTCATCTCTAGCAGTCTCGGGTGTCATTTCGGTCATTCAAATTCGCGCATAGGCAAACAAGTTAATTACATTGGCATTCAAATTAAGAATGTGCAGTGGACATGTTATGTAACATCGTGGTACATGTATGATATAGAAAACATGATGGAAATAAAAATACAAAATGGTGAACAAAAATTATGATACAATAACGATCACATGACAAATAACATCATATGATGAAGTAACATTATGAACTCGCATGATGATAAAGTTAAGACAAAATGATGAACGAATGAATGTACAAATAAGAAAATACAGATTACATAATTGAACATCAAACAGATCTAGACAAATGTGACCGAGGAATATCGAAAAGTGAAGATTCAATGTTGAAAAGTATATCTAAAAAATGAAAAATATAGCCCGATAAAATAATGGTTTAGACTATGTAAGAAAAAAGGTGAATGTGTGTGCGTGTGTTTGTGTGAGCGTAACCAGTTGCGTACCCAGGATTTGTTCAAGGGGGGGGGGGGGCTATTTCTTCAGAAAAATGTTCTGTCAGCGGGGGTGGGGGTAGTCGTAGAAGATTTCCGAAGCCGACACCGCGAATTTACGGACATTTTCAAGACCGAGACCCGGTCCGGTCCACAATTTTCGAGGTCGAGACCAAGACCCAGTGCTTGAGAATCCTGTGAGGGGTGTGTGTGTGTGGGGGGGGGGGGGGGGGGGGGTAGTCGTAGGAAATTTTCAAAGCCGAGGCCGAAAATTTTCGACATTTTTGAGGCCGAGACCAGGGCTATGCGCACTTTTCGAGGCCCGAGACCAGCGATAATGACGGTCGAGACCGGGGGGTTGAACCCCCAAACCTTCCCCCTGGGTACGCCTATATGTGCGTAACTATATTATGTATGTGGTTGTATAAATAAATGTATATACAGTATGTTTATTTTTGAATACGTATGGATGTTTTTTGTGTAACTTAAATTGAATGAGCATGTCTGGAAATTGGTCGCCCATTGACGAAATTGAATGCACAAACGAGTGATTGTCAAGCTTGCCGTATTAAATTGAATGCCCATTTGTTGAAAATAGCGCCCAATGATGAAATCGAATGCCCATTTGCGAATTTGAAGTTCCCGATTTGACATTTGGTTGCCCATATACGAATATGCATGCTCGGAATATGAATTTGAATGACCAAAGCGACTCCTCCACGGCAATTTGCCGAAATTGAATGCACATAAAACGAATTTGGGCGCGTAATGTGGGAAATTGGCCGGGAAAACCTATATTATTATTATAGGTTTTCCCGCTCAATTTTACACTTTTTTCAATCGAATTCATTAAGGGTCATTCAAATTCACGCATTGCCGCGTAATCGTTGGTATCGGTCTTTCAAATTCCGAATAAGTGCAAACGAAGTCATGCATACGCATACGGTTTCGTGAATAGACACGATAGTTCATTTATGGGCACTCGAATTCGCGAATGTGCAGTAGCGCCAGCGTGAACTACGTGCGATTTTGAATGACCATTGATGAAAAGGTATGCTCTTTGTTCAAATTCACTTGTTCAGACGCGATTTTGAACGACTATTTACGAATTCGAATGCTGCTTTGACACGGCGATCGCAAATCGCGTGAATTCGTTTGCTCCTTATATCAATTTGATTGTCACAATCGCGAAATTGAGCGGGAAAACCTATATTATTATTATTATTATTATACATTGTCATTGTTTTGAGGCTAACATTTTCACTTGCTAATGATTGGCAAAGAAAACACGTTTTAAAACACCTTTATAGGCTTACCAAGTGAAGATAAACACACAATTTACAACAGTGTTTGCTAGATTTTCCTTTCTATATAATTATATAAAGTCACACTAGCTAGTTCCATTCTACGTATCTTAAAAATGATATGGCTTAGTTTCAACATGATGTTATGTTAGTTGCTAACTATATGGTTTTAAAACTTAGTAGGTAATCTCATGCCTACCCAGACAACCATAGTAAGTGATTAGGACAACTTTGTATTGCTTACTTATAAGAGAAATATAGGTAGTGGGGTTTTATGAAATAGAACTCATCAATTATAATTAAATTTCAATTTTATTTCACATCTCTAAAAACAACATACAAATTTCAACAAATTACATACATATAATTTAGATATAAATTATACATTTGATTTAGTATTACAGCGGATGTAGGGGATCTGCAAAGGATATTAAATCCTGTCGAGGCAAATCCCTTTGTTGACTGCAATGAATAGAATAGATGAACGAGCAAATGATTTGAATTAATCTTTGTCGTAACCCCCCCCCCCTCCCCCCCCTCCCCTCTGCCATAATTGTGGATGAACATCAAGGCATATTATTATTATAGCGTTATATTCATGTATCTATTGCCACAAATCAAAAGTACATAATAAATAAATACTTATAGATAAATAAATAGATAGTAAGATATTGTACAAGTATACATGTAGCTAATCGTATCAGACGAGCAAGGAACGCGCGCATAATGTTATACAACAACATTATTTATATAAACTTATATTTTTGTTTAAAAATACACAACATTCATTTTACCCCTTTCATTAGGAAGTGTGCGATGAGTCATACACAGTGAATAGAACTTTCGCCTACATCAAATCCGATAGAATTACAGGGATTTAGAAATACCTATCCATCGTTTTAACATTATTGCCAAACGACACTGTACATGCTGCAAGCTAAGGCATTTAATTAGATTAAATTCAATGCAATTAGATTTAACTCAATACCATTTAGAACATACCGCATTGTATACAACGTACGAAATCTTATGATCGACAGTTTAGAAAAAGAATACAGTCACGCATAGAACGGCACGAAATAATACAAGACTGAGCCCCCCAAATCTTTCCCTCAGGGGCATAGCGGTGAGGAGGGGGGGATATGGGGTTGACCCCCCCCCCCCCCCCCCCCCCCCCCCCCACCCCTTCAAATAAGCGAATTAATTTCTAAAAACACAGGTTGAACGAAAATAATGTTATATTAACAGAAAACATATAACTAGGCATACCTCATGCATGTAATGAGTATTAGCCCATTTCGCTGTGTATATATCATGTACTTGTACGTTCCTCTTTTGATTATAATTATACCCGTTGTATGCTGGAGATTGGCACTCACAGGCACACAGAGGTTTAAACAGTAACATGGCGTTAAGGCCTTGATAGTTCTGCTCAATTGAGTTACGCAAACCATGTTGTATTGGTTAGAACCTCCTCTATCTTGTCTATGTGATGCGACATTTTCAGACAATGATTATTATCATATCTGGGGTATGCAACTGATGCAATTGAATCTGAGCAACTGGCGGGTGTTTCACAAAGATCCTAAGTTGGACTTAGAAACTATGGAAAGCCATTAGTTTCTTTGAAACAATTTTGTAAAATTTATTTCAAAAGGCATAAAATGTTGATTCAAATCATTTATATTTTCTATTTCCAAGGAGATTTCATGTATTTTTGAAAAGTCTAAAATACTTGTATTTTTGCTTTTGAATATATTTTGTCCAAGGCTACAAATGGCTTACCATACACCCCCTGGACGTATTATTTGTGGAGTAGAACAGTTGCTTAGATTCAATTTCAATTTGTATTAACATTAATGGATATCAAATTCTACATTATCGTTATTGTGGGTATTGTCATGAAATATACATTTTTCATATATTTTTCCAACTTTAAACATGAATAACTCCGAAGTACATAAATGTCTTAACGCCTTTCTCACTCTCTCTCTTAAAGGGATCTAGTAAGTTCGTTGACATGTGCAAAAAGTGACGAATGGTTGGTAACATGTGTATGTTTGTGATGTGACTGACTTATGTGTGACAATTATCCGAACACTTCACTCGTAAATATCTTTTTAACAATAGGAAAATTTGAACAACCGAAACCTGTTCCATGCTTCAATTGGTATACAACATGGTATGAGAGAACCACTAGAGTTCGAATTTAGTTTTGTGGATTCGGACAAAGTAACTAAATCCCTTTAACCGACGAGGGTGAACATAAAGCACCCCTCGATCCCTCATTTCCTCTGCAAGCAGGCAAGTCGACTTCCTGTCCCCACGCGAGAGACGTCGCACGTTGCGTCTTCGCTACTCCGCTGCGAGATCAACGCTTACCCCCTAGCCTGGAGCCCTTGTCACACTGGATAGACGAGCTGTGGGCACGTAGTTTGGAGTCCCTCCTAGTTAAGTATCATGATTATAATATATCGTGGTTGACATGGCAAAGAAGTCAACTTACCGGATTTCCAGTTACCAATTAGGGACAACTCAGTACTAAGTAATAAAGGCGAACCTGGACAATCATGGTTTGCGACGAAGAAAATTATACGTGTTACATTCTTAGCATAACATCAACGTTAGGCTCAGGATGCAACTGAGCTAGTTGAGGGAGCTTTCCTATCTGTTTCCGCTATGGTAAACTTCTTAGAATCCTTTTCGAAATAACAAAGGCGCCGAGTAGAGTTGGAACAACAGGAACGATATAATGCATACATATTAGATCACTCAATTACAACGGAAGCCATCCGAATCTGTCCGTCGACTTTCGTCTGCCTAATGATCAAAAGCGATTCCACTTTGTCGATTTGCATATAGCGGACAGGAATGACTTGCATCCCTCAAACCCTCTGGCCCTCAACTATACCGGAAGCCAATGTGTCCCCTTTTCAAACAAAGCGATTCCGCGTTTTTGATGTGTATAAAGCTGCTTACATTGTTGCAACTTTGGAACCCTCTCCAGCCCTCTGTATATACCTAACTTCGGCCAAGTTTGAGGGGAGCCTTAACAAATCTTCAAAACTCTTAAATCCGCGCGCCGGAACCGCGTCGGATCGAGCTAGAGTGAGCCACACCATACGTACTCTATAAGGCATGATCATGATAGGAAGTGTATACTTTTTTCCCCTCCCCGGCTCTCTGACTGTTCTCAAACTCTGTTTTTGAGATGTTACACAGTGATTATTCATAGCTGTATAATGCCGGGATATACTAGCTAGCTGCTTCGACCACCGCACTAACGAATTAGTATAAGGTTAGTCACTATCTACTTACAGAGTTGATGCGTCTGAACTTGATTGATGTGTAGTCAATTCATTACCGATTTAGTTTACGTACAGCTTTCATACAGTCTGTTCATTTCGCAACATCCGTGCAAGAAACTTCACGCTGTTCTAAGAGTACAGCGAATATATCACTGTTTATGAAAGGAGGAGAATTACAAATTATTACGGAATGTTCTTATTTTCTCTGCTTGGAATTGTTTAATAATAATTGCTCCTATACTCTTCAATTAACGTGAGTATTTATTCACAATTAGTGTCATCGATGTATGTGTATGCCGTTTTTATTCGTGAATATTATGTTGATGTATAAAATTTCCCCCGATGATCCGCCTTGAATTTGATATCGTTCTGTTCATACTTATTTTCTGGCTAACTATTTATTTCACACCTTCCATTGACTTTCGATCTTTGTTTGATTTTAAACGATTCTCCAATTATAGCCCCATAACATTCGGCTCTGATGATGATTACTCCGCTAACAATGGCTCCAATATTCATCATTCATAAACCAAAACAAAGTTCAAACCGATTAACCCCACTCCAAATTAACTCCAAATAATAGCGTATGCTGATAACCGGATCAATATCATCGGAGTAAATGTCTCACTCCGCTGACAATTGCTCCGATATTAAATTTATCGCAAATTTATCGCAAATTTATCGCAAATTTAATTTAATTTGTGGGGGGGGGGGGTGGGGGGGTGATACGTCATTTCGACCATACTTTGTATTAATGTACTTTGTATAAATGGAATGCGATACATTTAATTTGTGTTAGGAATATAACATACATTAAGACTTGTTGAATTACTCAATCTTAATTGAAGATACTTTGTATTGCTTCCTTTTTTGATATTACATTTTGATTGTTAGATTTACTTGTTATTGAGTATGATAAATTTAATTTGTGTTAGGAATATATTACAAAATAAATAGTGGGATTTGATATCCTTTAATAAAATAATTTGTATGCTCTTGAGCGTCATTCTATATATTTTTTTCTATGCCACCATGGCGTCATACTATAATAGTAATGATATCTTTGTATGCCACTATAGTTAACTTAAATTGGTCTGGCATATGCCTTATGTCTCCTTTTACTTGTCTTACAAGATTTTAGTAATCGTGTGTCCTAAATTAAGAGTTAATGAGTCACTGGGATCTTGTTTTTTCTAAGTTTTTTGATCTCTTTATAATAATGCTCTGACCGCACTTTTGTGCTCCAATTTTTGTAATTTGTAAAGATATACATAATTATACTGTGTTAATTTACATTTGATTTGATATTTAGTAAGTATTAAATATAAGTAAGTCGATGAGGAATTAGTAAATTGGTTCTTTATTATTGTTAAATTAAAATTAAAATTAAATGAGGATATGCATATATTATAATAATCTATTTTGTAGGCTACAATGTTGGTGCTTATCTTGCCAAATGCATTTATAAATATATATTATTTTGTTGTATTTTGATGTTAAGTAATATTTGTATTGTGTTGTATTATATGTATTCATGAATGTTTATATATTTGTGTTGTACGCAAGGCACTTTAGTCCTCGGACTACAATCTTGTTTATTTTATGTGTTCAATAAAACCGATAAAACCGATAATTATCATTTATAAGCCACTACAAATTTCAAACCAATTAACCATTACCATAACTCACTCCAACTTAACTTAACTACAGCCTCACCGGAGCAAATGTCCGCCAGCTGCTCCCTGCTAGATACAGGCTCCCGTAGGCAATAGGTTAATTACATGCAATGTTTTCACTGTTATGCCGACTATAGTGGCAAAAGTAAATCTTAATTAGTAGTTATTGATCAACAGGCATATTCTTTTAATTTTCATGACAATGCTTTGCTTAATGTATAATAATTCATCATAAAATTATCTATAGACATAATCTCCTTTACATGTAGATAAACGCATGACGTAACAGTCATGTCATATTATATCGGGTTTGAAGATGAATTTTCTTGTATAATTTTGTATCAAACGAAACAATAACTTTGCATGGAATGGCTAATGATGATGTTAATTTGTAGTTGTTTTTAATCACTGTTTGGGAATACGATCGACGTCCATTCGAATTGAATGATTACGCCAATAATGAATATAAAATTGTGTAACAAGTGTAAGTTTACAAAAAATGGAGGCTGAGGGGTGGAGGGGGGGGGGGGGGGCAAAGTTTCCCTTAATGTGTGGGGGGCACATATGTCTCGTTATCTACGCACCTGTTGATGTGATTGAGGTTGAGGTTGTATATTGTTGTCGACTTCGTCGTCGTTGTTGTCGCTGTCGTCGCCTTCGTTGATGATCATGTTGTAAGTTGTGATTTTAAGTTTGATTCATTCTACTCAGTAAATGATTTAAACGTTTAAAATAATTATTCAGAAAATTCCATAATGAATACAAAGAAGTATATTACTATAGGCATGATTTTCAATGACAATTCATTGATTATTGATACAGTCAATAAACAACCAGTTATTTTCTTTATGTCATCCCCCGCGCAATTAATGGACCCCAGCAGCAATGTTGAAGTAAAATGTAAACAAAGTTAAACTATGCTCCAAAATAGAATTTATGCACCGACTA
>JBAMJV010006446.1:0-43174 GCA_037951105.1 Echinarachnius parma | reverse complement strand
GCTTGCTTTCCCAAATATTGTAAAACTTGTCACCAGCAATATAATGTCCATGCATGGATGATCCAGGACTGTGAATGTGGATGTAATGTAAAGACACCAAGAGACACTCTGTCTAGATGATTTCGCAGAGGGATTGGCATTAATAATAAAGACATATAGTTACACTTCGCAGGTATGACATGGCTTTAATAGTATGATGGGGGCATCGAAGTTCGCGCACATAACTTTCAATACATCATTTTGACAAGAAATATACTGAATTGTATAATGATTCCAATACCAGTTTATTCAGAATATTCTGTAGTATTTTAGATCACTCAATTTTAATTATAATTGATTTTAATTGATTTTGGCCTGTTTTTGAAACCCTTCCATTTGTATTGACAAAAAAGGGGGATCCGAAGTTCGCGCATCAGTTTTCCCATTGAAAAGTTTCTCTTGGATAGTTTTGATTCCGAGACTACAAATTGCTTTCGATAATTTTAAGTTCAACTTAAAATCTGTGTGGAACACTCCTGGGTCGTCTCCATTAAATAACAGATGGGTCACTTAGGCCGGTTCAAACTGTTTTAACCCTTTGTCAGCGTTTGGCAGTGGCAACATAGTAAGTGCTCTCTTTGAATAAATTTTAAAATTGAGCTTAAAGCTACGTAATACAATACATACCTTTCTTATCAAAGTGAGTACTTTCATCTGGCTAAAGTGTTCGGGGCACGATCCCCCAATCTCCTTGTTATGCCGTTATATGAATGAATGACCTTTAGCTTACAATTAACAAGTTGACGTGGCATTATCCATGTTTCTGTTTTATTTCGGTTCTGATTTATAATAATTATATAGTTTTACTTTCTATAAGTAGGTCATTAATCATATTTATCATTGATCCATTCTATTTCCTTCTCGAGTCCAGTTCGGCACAATTGCAGCCATAGTCAGTGGTTATTTTAAAAGGGTAAATTAATTTTCGGCTACCATTTTAAATACAAATGTAAGGTTTACCGAACCTCTTATAAATTATAGAAATGTATAAAAATTATAAAAAAAGTATAGAGCATTATGTTTTCATGACGTTTTCTGGAAAATTCGAAATATCAAACTTGTTTTTAAACAATAATAATCCTTAAAGTTAATGAAGCTACATCAGTGAATTATGTATGTACGTTACCTGGCAGGAAAATAAGCAACACTGTCACATAGACCGGCAGCTCAGAGGTCTTTTGTGCATCGAAAAGCGTACTGATTGTTTAACATATGAATATTTAGAGGAGAATGTAACAAAACTAACAATATGAGTCTCCCGGGCTGTACCTGGTGGAAAAGAAGTCCTTTGCGCCTCCAAAGTTTGGCCCCTGGGGTTTGTGCGATGCTTCTATTTTATGGCGAAGTACCGTGTCTAAGATTGGTACCTGCGGGGTAAGCGAGACAATTACAAAAGGATCAGTGGTCCGTATCAGGCCTTCTTCTGAAATGTTTACCTTGGCCGTTTTAAAAGACGAAATACACGTCGATGAATTGGGGATTATACCAAAAACCTCTTGCAACTTAACAAATATGTCTTACAGATTACTGAATACATATTGATAGCACGTTTGAATATGCCAAAGGCCATATAAATACATTCGAATGAACACCATCACCAAAACCAGACATCACCAAGATCAGACATGGCTTCCACTTTCAAATGAATTTCACAACAACACCCGTGTATAAATATACAGGGATGAAAACTAGAGTAAATAGCTGAATGCAGAGGAACCAATATATGAGCGCATGGCATAGCGACGGAGGGGGGGGGGGGGGTGGGGGGGGGGGGGGTGACAAATGTCATTGGGATGGAGAAATGTATCAATAGAGCCTTTACTCTGTGCAGTCATGTTTAGAGTGGCAGATGGTTGTCATGGGATATCTTTTGTTCTCTTTCATGAGAACAATTTTACAACCATCGCATCAAGGAATTTCTAATCGATGTTACAACTAACAAGATTAACAAGTCCTTTCAATTCGATGAATAGGCCTACACGTCCTTTTCACTTGACCGTAGTATTGTTCATGCGCACAACGTAACTGTGAACTGTGGCCGAGAGCACGATCATGACCCAGGACCAGCCTAGTTCCACTGATCTCTAGATGTGCTTTACGGTTGAATGTGTAAGGGCGGCATGTGTACTCTGCTACTAGCATATTGACATGAATGAGTTAGAGCCAATTATGCTAATTACCATGGTAAATGTCACTGGTCTGTAATCGGGCTCCTGCCCCTGTGTATACAATGGCCTCTACATGCAGCTTGGATGCCAATACACACATACTTGCCCTTTGTCTGACTTTGTGCAGCGATTTTTTCACTCTACGTACATGACGTAGGGAAATGTGGAAGCTCCGCTTTTTAAAACATAACTTTTGCGAGTCTATTTTTAAAATTCAGAGGCATCTGCAGGGTGATTTAACGGATGATATTTGTATCCAATATGTATTCTGTAATCTGTAAGACATATTTGTTAAGTTGCAAGAGGTTTTTGGTATAATCCCCAATAGACCGCTTCTGTAATGTATGCAAATATTATGCGTAGGACGTCAGACTCCCCGTTGGCAAGCTTAACAATAGTAACTATGTCCGGCAAGCTCCGGCAAACTTAGCTTGCCGGGCCTAGTTACTATTGTTAAGCTTGCCAACGGAGAGTCTTACGTCATACGCATATTATTTGCATACATTACAGAAGCGGTCTATTCATCGACGTGTATTTCGTCTTTTAAAACGGCCAAGGTAAAAATTTCAGAAGAAGGCCTGATACGGACCACTGATCCTTTTGTAATTGTCTCGCTTACCCCGCAGGTACCAATCTTAGACACGGTACTTCGCCACAAAATAGAAGCATCGCACAAACCCCAGGGGCCAAACTTTGGAGGCGCAAAGGACCTCTTTACCACCGGGTACAGCCCAGGAGACTCATATTGATGGTTTTGTTACTTTCTCCTCTAAATATTCATATGTTAAACAATCAGTACGCTTTTCGATGCACAAAAGACCTCTGAGCTGCCGGTCTAACACGGAGTAGGTCCAAATTCGTCGCTCTCTGTTCCCTTTCATATGCCATTTCTCGAATGAATATATCAAAAGCAGTTGTCCTGCGCTAAGTAATGATATTGTAAGCAATGTATTCGATCAATTTGAACATTCAAGAAATATGGTTATAAAATGAAACGATATCATATGACCGGACACGTGCTCGCACCAATTTCCAACATGTTGACTGAGTATGAGCGTCGATCATGGGTGGGGGGGGGGGGGGGATATATCCCCCCCCCCCCCCCTCCCCCCGTCCCCCCAATATTTGAGGTGGAGGTGGCCTTTATTATTACCCTCCCAATATTTGGGGTTCAGAAATATAAAATACCATCTCATTCATTATGTGAGTCTTCTTTAAACCTCTTCTTGAGAGTCTTAAACTGCCCAAATCCAAAATAAGGGGCTTTCTCCCCTGGCCATCTGACCCAATCCCATGTACATTCAGGATGTTTCGCTATGTCCACTAAAATTGAGCTAACCATATATTATTTACCTATTCAATGGCTAACTATGGGAAAATAAATATGAACAACATAATTACTTCTGTATATCGAAAATTAAAAACCTTTTGGGGGCTCAGCCCCCTGGACCCTCATACAGATTCCCAATGTAGGTATCCCTTGACTGATTCCATTCAGGGGTCCATCGGGTGCTTGCAGTGAGCACGTAATGATCTGTACCGTTCTAAGCAGCCAAATCCGAAAGAACTAACGGGGCTCTGCCCCCATGTCCCCGTCAGTGGTTAAATAACGAGCCCCTAATCCCCACTCTTTTTTCTCTTCTTTTTGTCTTCATTTTTGTTAAGGAGGCCGGGCGGAGCCACCCCTACAACCTCTACGACCTCTCACCCCGTCATAAAATCATGGGCACGCTACTGGCCGGGTTGATGGTCCCTCAGCCGAATGATGTATGATTATCCCCCCAATGGCGGGAAGAGAATTACACTATACGTGACTGAGATTGGCGTCAGCCGGTCTAGAGTATTTGGTAAATAAATATACGTTGTTGCCGGCAAACCACACCTATATACGAGTGACCTCATGGTGTTGCACGGTAACCTTATAGACAGCAAATATTTGACAAAGTTGTGCAAATGTCATGTTCAGTGTTAGGTATTGTTTATCACCATCTTCTCAAATCCTGGTTATTTTTCAAGCTTCAGTATCTCAGGAATCACAATAAAACAGAGAGAGCTTTTATCTCCCACCTTTAAATCACATTGGACATAGCCTTTATACATGTATACATGGTCCCTGCCTGGAAAAAAATAGCCAAAAAATAGTCCTCGAAAACATTTTTTTGCTATTTTTATTTGAAAAAAATAGTATAAAAAATAGTTTTTAAATAGTTTAAAAATAGTACGACAAAATAGCAAAAAAAAAACGATTTTTACTATCGATATTTAGAACGCGAAATCGATTTAAATAAAATGTATATTTTGGCTATTTTTCTGATGAAAATAGTGAAAAAATGGATTTTGAGGCTATTTTTTTGCTATTTTAAAACTATTTTTTAAGGAGAAAAATAGCCTGAAAATAGATTTTATGGCTTTTTTTTCAGACAAATCTTGAAAAACGATTTTTGGCTATTTTTCTTGAAACTACATTTTGAAATTGTCTTTTAATGTTCATTCAAAGTAACATACTAATTACACTTTGCTACGTTTGTGTCATGAAATATTTAAGCTATTTGAATGAGGAAAAACACAGATCATGCATGTTTGCATTTTGTATTATCACGTTTGACTTGAATAACAGTAATCGAAGCCCCAATTAGCCAACAAATAGTTAAAGTCATACCTGTAAAGTGTCCAAATCCACGAAAATAACTTGGAGCTTCCTCGTTTCTCTTCTACCGTGTTGTTTAGCTTATGGTAAAAGAAGAATAAAATAGGGTTTGATTTTTTCAAATGTCCCTTTAGTATGAAGATAATTATCATTTAAATCTTTTTTTTCAATCACGTTGATTAACGCTTTTGATAAAAAGTACAATTGTCCTAGCTGAGAACGTCCGCATGCAGCACCGTGAGAATATTCCGGAGATTGAACTTTGAGCCGAGCGAGTGCAAATTCCATGAATTCTGTACTACGTGTGTAAACAAGGGTGCGAATATCTCAAACGGATCATTCATTACTGCGATAAATGTATGGCAGACCATCAGTATTCGGTGATAAAATATGAACTCAATATTCGTTTTTTTCACTAGGTAGACAGTGTTCGTTTTCTTTCAAACTTTCACAAATCTTTCAATTGTATTTTACAATGATATTGATATAGGATTGAAGTCTCAAATGTCATTTTGTGCAATATCTGACACTTTACAGGTATCACTTTAAATTGATTTAATCAAAAGTTTATGAGTATAATTGTTTTTCTGAATATACAGCTATAGGTTTCAACAAATAAGCCAGTGATAATTGGAAAGGAAATCAAAATAATATCCCTTAATCATTCAGTGCATATGCATATAAGCAGAAGAGTGTATTTTACATCCCATCAAAAATTATGTGAGCACACACAAATTTGAATAGATGGGACTGCATGCATTCATGCCAGCATGGTCAGCTGATTTCACAACAGTAGCAACTCTGGTAATTTGATAGTTTAGTGTTGATTAGGGAAATAAATTCCAGTAAATTAGTAATGAACAATAGTTAGTGATGCATGCATGAAATTAATATTATTAAAAAGCACCATTTTCTCACCCAAAACTGCAAAATTATCACCAACCAGAACGTCAATGACGTAGCGCTCATCCGGCATCTCGCAACATCAAATATCGCAAATTTCATGTGGTACACTTTTCAACTGGTCAAAAAATAAAAATGTGATGCCCTGGAAGGGACATAAAAAAAAATAATAATAAATTAGAGTGAAAAAAATATTAATTTGACGCCCCGGAAGGGACATGGGGAAAAAAAATTAAAAGAAAACAAACAAGCAAACAAACAAACCAACAAACAAAACAAACAAACAAACAAACAACAACAACAAATATATAAAAAAATAAAAAAATAAAAAAATAAAAAATAATACATCAATCAATATATAAATAAATACAAAAATAAAAAATTACCACAATTAATTAATGGAGAACAAATTCAAAATTCTGTGTAGAAGTTTAGTGTACCAAAGTTAGCTCTACCAGATAAAGCAAATCAAATCAAAATCGGTAGAGAAATGAAGGAGAAGAAGCATTTTTTGTGATTTCGAATAAATTTGCATAAATTACCACAGATAATGAATTTCACGATTCTGTGTAGAAGTTTTAAATCCCCCTCTTAGCCCTATCTTATGAAACAATCAGAATCAAAACCGGTTGAAAAATAACGAAGAAGAAGCATTTTGAAAACTGTGGACGGACGAAAGGACGGACGGACGACGGACGCCACGCCATGGCATAAGCTCATCGGGCCCTTCGGGCCGGATGAGCTAAAAATGAGGAGTAACAAGCTGGCATGCTGCATTCCCTCAAAACAAAATGGCTGTGAATATTGCATGATGGGATATCATATGACAGAAACTAACCAATGAGAGATGGCCATGCTTTTTTTCTTTCTGTATTTCAATTTGTACACATTGAATTACAGTCAAACCTGCCTATACCCAGCTAGCCACCTGACGTCGGGCCGATGTCGGAAGTTGGTTGCCGGATGTCGGCATATCGCCGTTGACTCGAGGTTAAAATGTCCGCCAGCCCAACATCGTCACGACGTCATTTTTGTGATATATTGGCATAACGTCAATTTCCGACAATAGCCCAACATCATCTCATGACATGATGGAGTTTGTGTTGTCACTCATTGAAATGTGTGAATGATTTTAAATTAGCGTGCACAAAAATATTTGGTTTCAGTTCTTTATTATGAAGACCTAGAAGGCTAGTGCCTCGCACTAGCGTTCTCTAAAAAGTGATACCCGGGCGCAACCACTTTTGTATGATATTTTGAAAGCCAATTCCACAACAATTAGAGCATTTGAATGGGAATTATTATTATTTCCCATGTTTTTTTCGATGATCTTTCATATGGAATTGAAATCAGCCAAATCCGTTACAATTTATGTCGGGGGGGCACTTTGGAAATTACCAACACTCACCATTGCCTTTAAATTTAAATCCAAGAGAACGACTTATAAAACATGGCTAAATGAGCACAGATTGAAGACGAAATTACCTAATTCAAAAGTCACAAGACCTTGCGCATGCATGTACATTGTTGTGAAACAGCACAGGTGACTATAACAATGCATTGATTATGGTTAATTAAACAATGCTGTTTGATATTCCATCCATTTTGATTTTCTAATGGCATATGCGATTAAATGCATTAATTACTATAGTTAAACAGTGCAATTTGAAATATGCCAATGCTAAAAAAAAATGCAATAATAGTATTACTTTTGCGAATTTTGAAATATGACAATTTTCTATTTCATGTGTACTTACTCAACCATGGAATAATGGTTATCTCTTACTTTTGCACATAGTTTTTCTAATTATCAATATATATTTTGGCAAGACGAAATCTTGAAACTATTCTTGGTTTTGAAATTGTGAGCAATTGTTTAGAGGGGTAGTTACTATTTGTGTTCGGTTGCAAAGAATAATCATAAATGATTGAAAAGGAAGAATAGTAGTGTAGCTTAAAGGGACTTAGTAACATTGTCCAAATCCTCAAAATAAAATTTTCATTCTAGCGGTTCCGTCATAACTTGTTGTATTCATATTAACAATAAAATCATGGAACAGGTTTCGGTTTTTCAAATTTCCCTTTCGTTACAAAGATATGTACGATTGAAGTATTCAGATAAGAAAAACTCCGGGCGAGTTTTTCATCCCTGTACAAAGTGAATGCAGTGAGTTAGTGAATATCACCCAATATCACTTTGCATTTTCGCTCATTACTTGGCCATGCAATGTCCATTTGACTTGAAATTTTCACACAATACCCTGTGGACATATGAGATAACAAAACTATACATTGCATCAACCCTTCATCACTTTTTGCACATGTCAACAAAGTTACTAGATCCCTTTAATAAGCAATTTGCATTTATTTAAATAGGAAGAAACCAAAGCTGTATTCGTTCACTTTTCGCTTGTATACGTATACTGTATATACGGTATGTGAACTAAAACAGCTTTGGTTTCTTCCTATATTTGAATAATTGCAAAGACTAATCATAAATGATTGAAAAGGAAGAATATATAGTAGCGTAGCTTAATAAGCAATGTTCCTCCATCAGCTCCTCCAAATGAAAAAAGGCACTGGTCGAAAAACCGTCTCCGCCAGGACTCGAACCCGGGTCTCCGGCTTTTATCAACGCCGACGCCTATATATGAATAGTTGTAAAAGTTGGTCTGCGTCGGTGTAGTGAAAAAGGCAAACAAAATGTTACAAAAACACCGTAAGGAAACATAGTTTCTTTCAATATAAATTATATCGAGTTCTGTAACCTTGACCTTTGACCTCATGACCCAAAAATTGTATGGCTACATTGGCTCCCTATAAGATAGTTTGATCGAAAACTGACATTCAAGCTATTTATGCATACATATATATTAGGTCCTGTGACCTTGATCTTTGACCTCATGACCCCAAATTGTATGACTTTATTGGCTCATGGATCATGTCGTAGCCGACCTCTCGTGACCCCTCTGACCCTCTCTCGCCAGGCTTTCCTGTCTTGCACAGCCTCTTTCAACGTTCCTTATAGTATTATAAGTCCATCATCTCCAACATTTCCTTATAGCAAGTCATCTCTTTCTGCACCTTCATCTCTTCTTCTGCCTTCGACCATTCCAGTCATCATGTTATCATGTTGTAAGTTACAAATAATTGATTAATTCAAGTATTCAACCAATCATATTTGCGCATTTAGAACACATGCTCTGACTTACAATTGATTGAATTGAATTGAGGTTTATTATGTCCATAATCATTACATAGAAAATTGTTTTCCACTGGTTTACATTTACAATGAATTGACATATCAAAATACAATTAAATCACATTCATAAACAATATTTTTTGACATCCATAGCATTTCAATATGTTGTACATTAAATCAAACTACCACCTAACAATTACATAATTATTTTGTATAATTATTTTCATATAAATAAACCAAAAATCAATTTCTTCATGTGTTCCCTTTTAAACAGAATAATAACGTCACATCCCCCGTTACCAATGAAATATTATGTATTAATTGCATCCAAAAAGTTTCACTATAGAGTATTCAACAACATTAACATATTGCGTATTATCATTTTCAATTTACCAACTAGACAGGTTTTATGATTCAAAGTAAAACTTTAACATTAGATAATTATATATCAATTCTCAACATTTCAAACAGATATTGTATTACCAATACATAAATACAAAACAAATCCTATCGTTAAATTATCCAGCTTTATCCAATCAACAAAGTCGTGCATGTATATACTTAATAATATTAATAACTATCAATACAAGTATAAAACAAGTCCTTTACCGTAAAAGTTTGACTAGAGGCGCTTCTTTCTCACAGTATTAGCAGGTATTATCAACAGCCCCAGCCCCGTCCACAAGGATCTAGTATAATGAATATGTATCTAGCCCTTTGTCAACGATCTTCGATCAGGTCTTAATGAATATTCATGATGGCATAATCATGTAAAATTGAGAAGAGGTAAACGTTACTTAGGGTAAAAAACCCACCAAGCAAGCAGAAGTAGCTCTTGGGTCGGTGGTTGGTGCAAATCACTCTAGGCATGGCGGTATGTAAAGCCGTAGGTTCAAGTCGCATTGGATTAATTATGTTTTTATTCTTCGATTTCATAGGAAATTTTGTTTTAACAAATGCCACCGTTTTGTGCATAGGAATAGGAAGGAAAATCATTTACTTTTTGTCAGATACACAATTATGACATTCAGGTGAAATCATGGCATTCCCTGTTTTATGCATACATATATATTAGGTCCTGTGACCTTGATCTTTGACCTCATGACCACAACTTGTATGACTTTATTGGCTCATGGATCATGTCGTAGCCGACCTCTCGTGACCCCTCTGACCCTCTCTCGCCAGGCTTTCCTGTCTTGCACAGCCTCTTTCAACGTTCCTTATAGTATTATAAGTCCATCATCTCCAACATTTCCTTATAGCAAGTCATCTCTTTCTGCACCTTCATCTCTTCTTCTGCCTTCGACCATTCCAGTCATCATGTTATCATGTTGTAAGTTACAAATAATTGATTAATTCAAGTATTCAACCAATCATATTTGCGCATTTAGAACACATGCTCTGACTTACAATTGATTGAATTGAATTGAGGTTTATTATGTCCATAATCATTACATAGAAAATTGTTTTCCACTGGTTTACATTTACAATGAATTGACATATCAAAATACAATTAAATCACATTCATAAACAATATTTTTTGACATCCATAGCATTTCAATATGTTGTACATTAAATCAAACTACCACCTAACAATTACATAATTATTTTGTATAATTATTTTCATATAAATAAACCAAAAATCAATTTCTTCATGTGTTCCCTTTTAAACAGAATAATAACGTCACATCCCCCGTTACCAATGAAATATTATGTATTAATTGCATCCAAAAAGTTTCACTATAGAGTATTCAACAACATTAACATATTGCGTATTATCATTTTCAATTTACCAACTAGACAGGTTTTATGATTCAAAGTAAAACTTTAACATTAGATAATTATATATCAATTCTCAACATTTCAAACAGATATTGTATTACCAATACATAAATACAAAACAAATCCTATCGTTAAATTATCCAGCTTTATCCAATCAACAAAGTCGTGCATGTATATACTTAATAATATTAATAACTATCAATACAAGTATAAAACAAGTCCTTTACCGTAAAAGTTTGACTAGAGGCGCTTCTTTCTCACAGTATTAGCAGGTATTATCAACAGCCCCAGCCCCGTCCACAAGGATCTAGTATAATGAATATGTATCTAGCCCTTTGTCAACGATCTTCGATCAGGTCTTAATGAATATTCATGATGGCATAATCATGTAAAATTGAGAAGAGGTAAACGTTACTTAGGGTAAAAAACCCACCAAGCAAGCAGAAGTAGCTCTTGGGTCGGTGGTTGGTGCAAATCACTCTAGGCATGGCGGTATGTAAAGCCGTAGGTTCAAGTCGCATTGGATTAATTATGTTTTTATTCTTCGATTTCATAGGAAATTTTGTTTTAACAAATGCCACCGTTTTGTGCATAGGAATAGGAAGGAAAATCATTTACTTTTTGTCAGATACACAATTATGACATTCAGGTGAAATCATGGCATTCCCTGTCCCACCCCACCACACCCCACCCACACACACACACACACACACACACACACAAACACACTAGTTAAGAGTCGTGTAGGCGGGGGGGGGGGGCATGGGCGTCGATCTGTCATTGATACCCATTCATCAGGGGGGATGATCTATTCATCCATCCCCCTGATGAATGGGTATTACGTAAGTATTGACGCCCATGGGGGGGGGGGGGGGGGGTGCATGTCCGTCGCCAAAAATGTTCGAGGCCGATACCGAGACCACTTATTCAGTTGTTTCCCCAAGGCCGCCAAATAGTGGTAAAGGGGGAAGGGGCAACTTGTAACTTGTAACGTGTTTTTAAAATAATGTTTGTTATGAATTTTCGACACCCTTGGGCCTTGGTCCATTTAACGATGTCTCTCAAGCTACCCATCATCCTTCCCCTTCGACCCCTCCAAAATATTTCACTGAACATCACGACCAGTAAATCAATGAGGATTACGTATTGTATTAGAATTACTTTAAGAAAATACGCGCCTTAAAGCCAAATCCCCTAAATGCTGGTAGATGACAATTAAAAACAATTCAATCAAATTAAACATGTTAAATAGCAATGTAGCTATCGAGTATGTATGTACAACGTGCATTCTGCCTCATAGCCATTGGTTCCTGATATGTTTGAATAAGGGAATGTGTTTTACATTAACATGTTATAGTATTTTCACAAATCATTCCATAGAAAATATTCCATGTACAAATATTTATTACAAAATCGCTCTATATTTAAGCATTATGTTCATCTAATAAGGTAATTTGTCTTTAACTAGTTTTCTCTTTCCAGTTAAATTTCTATTCATCACGATCACCTGTTTGGTTTCCATGTGATTCTTTTGTTACTAGGCAGATAAACCTCGTACAAGCAGTCGATCTGTTTGAATATTACGTAACTATGCATTATAGCGCTCTCTGCATGATAGTCCATTTTGTAATGGCATATTATGCCGTTGATTTACAGTCGATTAAGTGATCGAGGTTATCCCAGATGTCGTCATACTTTGAAGCACTTGGGCAAGAAAATATAGTAGCGATCTTGTCTATCGGAGGAGAAATGTTGTCCCTTTATCAATCTGAGTGGACTTTGGGGCCAACAATTGATTTATATTGGGATTACAGATACTTGCTAACTTTATTATGGTATTAACGTGTGTGAGGTGTGTGCGCTATGTGCGTACTGTATTTGAATGAATGCAAACAAAACCAATCATGAAAACATTGTTTTTAAATGCAGGTTACAAAAGAAACAAATGAATTGAAACAATTTAAAACAAAATAAATAAAAGAATATAATGAACAAAAAATGACGAGAAAAAAAGTGAAATGAAAGGAGAATGACACAAAACAGGGAAACAGAACCAACAACTAATACTATAAAAAAACGCAGGACTTCATTTGGGTGGATTTGATCCGCGTACTTTGAGATCTAAAAACAGACCAATACCATCTACCGTTGAACCACGTTCTGAAGCGGAATTGAAAGCATTATTCTTTCAGCCCTTTCACACATCTTCGACATGTTTCATTCATGCTTATGTATAATTATTCAGAACAGGTGTACGATCTATTGCATTATTTGAGGCGCTAGGAGGAACATTATTGTTCGAACTGTATTATTCTGTCCAAGCAATCGTTATCCTCATTGTGCTCTCCGCATTATCTGTTTTGAAAAGGAACTCATGATGCACCACCAACAAGACTATTCACACTATTTCAAATATAATAGCAGTTTCCAAGTTACAACGTGCAGCACTAGCATCATAAAATCAAAGAATACATGACACGGCATCTCAAGTTCGAATCTGACAAACCATGCATAATGAACATAATCGTAGTCATAGCGTGCGTGTGCTGTGTGCATGTATACTATAACGGGTGTGTTTGTGTCCGTGTGTGTGTGGGGGGGGGGGGGAGGGGGGAGGGGGGCGGGGCTGGGTTGCTCAACATTGCTTCCTATTCATAAGTTGTTATTAATTCTTGGTCGGAAAAGAGTAAAATAAAATTTGTGCTTGATGAAGAGTTGGCTGAAACAGGGTGATGAATCAATTTTAAAATGACCCTACCCCCTCCATCCACTAATATATAAAGCTTAATACTATTACTAGCAGAATGTCAGGACTTCACTCACCTGAATGTAATAATTGTGTATATAAGTTAACACAGAAATGATAATTTTCATTCCCATTCCTATGCACAAAACGCTGGCATCTGTTAAAATAAAATTTCCTATGAAATAAAAAAAATTAAAAAAAATCACTTATCGAGTGCGTCTTTAACCTACGGCTCTTCATACCGTGATGCAATTTTACCTTATCCTGATTTGCACCAACCACCGACCCAAGAGCTACTTCTGCTTGCTTGATTGGATTTCAACCCTTAGTAACGTTCATCTTTTCTAACTTTGCGTGATAATGCTATCGTGAATATTCATTTAGACCGGCTCGAAGATCGTTGACAAAAGGCTAGATACATATTCATTATACTGGATCGTTTTGGATGTTTGCTGGCGCTATTGATACTCCTCTAAACCAGTAGCGCCTCTAGTCAAACTTTTACGGTATTCATCATACATGTATGCAATTTAAATGATATCGTACAGTATATATGTTGCCTCAAATGCGGGAACATAAATAATAAAACAACAACTAGTATCCGCGGGTTCTACAAATTGAAAAGAAAATAAAGACCAATGCCTACAAATTGAACACCCCGGTGACTCACGTTAAAAAACAAGAAAAGAAACAATTTTACCTACGAACTGTACCATTGTAAGTGTGTGTAGAATCGATAACGAATGCGTTTCTGAATCTTTGCCTGTTTGTTCGAGGTCCGCGTAGCCTGAATCCGGATCGATTGAATGTGTATTCTTCTCTCAATGGGTGGGTCGGGTCTCTCAAAATTTGTTTGACTTTTGCAATATTGTGAATTACAACCAATGGTATATATTTCTACAACGGCGCCATGTCTGCTAACCTGGCTAAAAGGCACCAAAACGTGTACGGATACCGATCGATATGGTGGTGGACACATGAAGCCCGAATTTTGCCCGAATGCAATCGTTCCCGTTTTTCATCTGACGATTTAAAAAAAAAAAGGTCTTCACAACTTATAGCTGCTCAAAAATAATACAATTTTGCCCTAAAATATGACTGCTTTGCCGGGCCGGGTTAATCAATATCGAAAATGGCATGATTTTCGCCCAAAATATGAGAATATGCAAAGAGTTAGCCCAAATATGACATGGTTTTTAGCCCAAATATTGCCTCCTCTTTCAAAACACTCGACACGTTTTACCCTCTTTACATACACACACACCTACGTTTTCATTTGCACTGCATGTGCTAACGTGCCAACTAAAAAAAAATGCATGTTGACTTTTGTTCATTTTTATTAGTGTATTCATCAAATATTCGTAGAGCTGGTCGACCTATATATCTGTAATATAATTATTTTCAACATTTTAGCAATTATATTACTCATGTTGCTAAGCCCCCGCTAAGCACCAAACTCTCAAGGGTGAAATTCTATTATGGACTGGTTGTGACATCATCAGTCAATCATGGCTCACTAAACAATGAATAATAGGTGTACAGTGCAATGCACCTTCACCCAAGCTGAGAGCCTGCTCACAATAGCTGTCATACCGTGTTGGAATACAATACCACATCCAAGACATTAAATTGAAATTTGAGCTGCTTTATCAGAAAAGCTCTTCTCACGGTATAGCTGATCAGTGATTGACACGCAGAAGATTTCACAACCATTCAATAATAGAATTTCACCATGAAGAGTTTTTGAAGGCATGGGGCTTAGCAAAAACAAATACATTTGGTTTGCACGGCCTCGTTTACGGCGTTGGCAGCTGAGTCTATAGAATATTATATCAATTCAAACAAATGCACACAGAACCGTGCAACATATTATAGACGATTCTTACGAAAAATGTACACACCAATTGTTGGTAAGGTTCAAATTGTATAATTCTCATTGGTGCATGTCAATTAAACAAAATTACATACATGTTAACCCCGAAAGTGCAAACCACAATCTGCCCAAATAATGGTCTGGGGAAGATATAATGATACATTTGTACTCATACAATGCAGGGCCGGAGTCCGGATGGTTCAAAAGGGGGCGGGGGGGGGGGGGGGGGGGGGGGGTAATTCACTAAAGTTGCCCGAGATCCGATCATGGCCGAAACTAATGCCCGGCGCAGACAGAGCCGACTCGACCCGATCCGACTGGTTTTCAGCCTGATTAACTCAGTATGCGCTGCCTCAGGACTCCGGTTTTTCCTGTCAAGTGCCAGTCGGAGGTCATTCAAGGCCGATTCAACATGTTAGATCGGCTCCGACTGAGCGAAACTGACTCTAGCCTGACTGAAAACCAGTCGGATCGGGTCGAGTCGGCTCTGTATGCGCCGGGCTAATGCCCTGCGCAGACAGAGCCGACTCGACTGGTTGTCATTCCGATCGGCTCAGTTTTCAGTGCCTCGCGACACACATTTTGCCAGTCGAGAGACAGTCGGATGCCAGTTGGGGCCGATTCAACACGATAAATCTGCTCCGACCGACCGGGCCCAACTCTAGCCTGATTTAAACCAGTCGGATCGGGTCGAGTCGGCTCTGTCTGCGCCGGGCTAGGCCCGGCGCAGACAGAGCCGACTCGACCCGATCCGACTGGTTTTCAGCCGTTTCAAATGAATAGAAAATATAATATAGATGTCATCTTGATGATGGTACGTGCAATCCTCGATTATTGGATACTTTTTTTTATTAAACGATGTGTGCCCCCAATATTATATGTGACACCCCCCCCCCCCCCCCCCCCCTCGCATCCCACGTCAGACCAACCACCGTGACGCTATGCCACTGCACAATTTGTTCAACAAACTGATAATCAGAGTTCTTATGAAATGAAAACAAATGTGATGTTAATGACATAACTGTAACATATGTTTTCGTCAAAATATATTAATTTAGTCCCACATTTACACATACCTGCCTGGAGGAGCAGTAGTGCAACTGTCCCATGGAGTAGGTCCAAACACATTGGTTTATGTCCGCTTTCAAATGCCATTTCCTGGATGATTATGAACAAATGATGGATGGGCTGAAAGATGTCAATGGTGAAAACCCTTAAATTAGAATGATGTGGTAATTGCCATGGTCGTATTCGGTAACAATAATGACATGCGCGCTCGTGAAATGTTAGCTCAGCTCTCCAATCAAGCACCACACCGAATTATATTTTAGGCGTGTGTGTGTGCTAGATCATAATATTGCATAATTACATGACCAAAGAGAGTATAGTTTTCATCACGGACGTTCCCATATCGCTCACGGACGTTCGCTAGAAACAAGAATGTTGGCAGAATGATCTGTTCTCATCCAAAAGAGTTTCTATTCTTCGCAAATGGCTTTAAAACAGGGTAATTATACAAACAAACTTGAAAATTGCAATAAATCTGTTTAAATAGTTTGTTTTTTACATGGACCTGGTCGTTATAATGAGTCCTATTATTGGTTGGAATTGACTTAATGCTTATAGAACAATATGATGATAATACTTTATCTATTCCTATTATATTTAAGCCAGAGACTATGCATACATCCTAGTCAGATATAAAAGTAGCATTTTCCAAGTCGCCTGGTCCCTCTTTCTTACTATTATTGTTTTTAATTGCAATTTCACGGACGTTCGCATACATTTCACGGACGTTCTCTGCCTGAACAGTCTTACAGAAATTGATGACAACATTTATTTGAATCTCCTCTAGGCTCCAGACCAATATAAAAAATATAAATTTATCAGTTGATATGATTTTAGCTATCTGAATTGATTATAATGAAATGTCTGCTACTTAAAGGCATATATGCGTGGGTTATTAGACGCGTGGATCCATCTTGCGCACTTTTACGCACGGTACGTAATCCCCATTGGCTCAGTTATAAATAGCGATCCCAAACTGTCCCACTTCCGAATACCAGAGTAAAAAATGCATAAAAAATAGTCGCGTTCGGAATGTTTGTACTAGTCGAATGGAGATCCATCAGAGATGTTTACGAGCGAAAATATCACGTAACACGCTTAACCGCAAACACTTCAAAGCGCCGCTGTTTGATGTCTTTGGTGACAGCGTGAGAAATTCTTGCTGCATGCAATTTCATAAGAAGGCCCGTGTTCAGATATTTCGAAGCACCGCTCTTCGATCGATCCAACACATATCGTGAGTTTACCTCGAGAGATTACGATGGAGTCGAGTTGGAATTTGCTGACTATATACCTTTATAACCCACGCATATATGCCTTTAACTATCACTCTTAGTGGACCTGTGGAAATCGTAACCCCTAATTTTACACCGGCTTTCCTCGGTTGGGCACTCTATAACAGAAATGCCACCATACTTCTGTAAATAAATGATTTTACAACATTTCCGCAATCATAAATAACATGTTTAATCAAAATAAAGGCCATTTTCCTGTCACCAGAATACAGTTTCTCACATGAGTCTTAATGTCACGGACGTTCGTATTAATTTCACGGACGTTCTCGAATTGCCTATAGTGGTACCCAAGTGTCCAATCTCGAGTCAATTCCTTACAGAAATAAATGTAAGTGCCAACATAATTTGTTAATATATGCATATCACACGTTTTTATATGTGCAAAACCTTGCCATATATATTTGAGATGTATTTTGACTTTGGGAGACCCATATATAAAAGTTATTTTGGATTGTGTATGTTGTATTTCGATTCAATTCGTATATGGTTTATTAATTGAAAATACATATATTTATCTTTTCCAGCCATAAATTTTCACAAAACATGAAACAAACTGAGGGTACCAAAAGCCATGAGCAAAGTAAATAATATACACGTAAAACTTATTTCTTAAATAAATACATAAAGAATGCCTTTTTAGATCACACATGTATATTATGTTTTGTATAAAGAAATATTAGACATAGAAACCATTACGCTAAATATTATACGCTAAACATATTATACATGTTTGTTATTGCATTTTATTTCGAAAGAATATCTTAATAAAATGTAATAACAATCGCATATATAATAAATTCAATCATTTTAAGGGCTAACTAAAGTAACTAAACGTGTTTAACATTTAAATCTAATTTGCAGAGATTATAAATTGTTTTATAACATATTTCAAAGTTAAATCTTGCAAATAATCATGTTGATAGTTTCCGATGTTTCCTGACCCACATCTTGTTTCCTAATTGTTAACCTCCAACCGGTTTCAATGTTTCAATTATAATTAAGAACAAGGCTAACCTTGAATGGTTTATTATAAATATTGCGCGAGCTAAAATTTAGTTCTACAATATTATAATGATTCTAGCAAAAACAATATTTTTGATATATCAAGAAATAACAAAACAGACAATATTATAAGTATTATTACGATGAAGTTATCAAAATAATGCATAAATATTACACCAATCTTGCGCCATACAGCCATTTAGTTGGACTTAAATCCGACAGGCAGATGAGAAAACAGTCTCAAAGCCTGCAGCAGAGGAGGGGCCAACAGTCTCAAGTTTTGCAGAGGGTGGGGCAACAGTTTCCACACAGACCTTCGGTTGCAATGTTGTTACTTGTTGCTGCGCCATATACCCCCTTTTTTATGTTTTGAACAGCTTTCTTTCGCTTGTAGGCCTGCGACTGTGCATAATCATAATCTTGGGGTTTGACTTCCTATAATACAATGTCCACGCTGCACAGGTGGAAGTAAATATAATATCTAGTGGTATTACAAAACAGCTAAGCAAGTTGATCAAATGTAAAACGAACCTCCGTGATGGTGACTAAAAATCAACATATTCATGTGTGGTTGGCAATGACCTGGGTCGAAAGGCACATACAAGGGGCACCTGCTGTCAAAAAATTGTACCAGTACTTGAACTTTTACTAAGATTTTGGGGGCAATAAATGACGAACGAACGTCCGTGAGCACAACATTTCATAAGTTTGTTACAGTTAAATGACTTGCAGGAAATAAATCTATCTGGGATATGAGAGACATAACAATGTACTAACAACATCAAACGGTATCAACTTGCTGTGAGCGTTTAACATGGTAACATTATTAGAACAATGTTCATGATCGAACGTCCGTGAGCGAACGTCCGAGCGAACGTCCGTATTATAAATAGTTGTCAAAATGCTTCGAAAATGCTTGATATAGCTTCTTGGTTAGCTGCTTGCCCGATAAAATTGCTGTACCAGTGTCTACGTGCAGATAAGCAGCCAAAGATTCGTAATTGGGTCTACTCATGCCGGACGTTCGTTTTCATCACGGACGTTCACGAAGATCAATTTTTGGCCCAAACCAAACATTGCATTTGATAGATAGTATTCAAATAGGCAAAATATTGTGGCCCTACTATGAGTCCATCAGACTGACCCCAGCAATTGATGACTAGGATGCAATTCGCTTATAGCAGTGATGATAACAGACGACAGAACGTCCGTGACGAAATCCAGTATAATTTCATACACAAAAATGTTACTCCGCGAGCAGGAGTAGTTAGCCAACAATTGTTGTAGAATGTGTTCAGTGGGTTCAACCCTTAGTTTTGGAAATAGTTTTTGTTTTGACAACTAAGTAGAATTTTGGTTGTATGGACTTTAATGTATGTTCACGGACGTTCACTTATCATGGCCTTTCCTATTGAAATGTACCCTGAGATCATATCAATGCCGCTCTTCCGCCAATTCTTATGTGATACATGCTCCAGAAATGTAAGATAGAGAATATAGACATTAATGCCTTTAAAGTTGATTAATATTTTAGGACCCCTAACTTCTAAACAATAAGTTATATGGGGCAGAACAAATTAATTGTAAAGAATAACCAAAATATTTCTTGAAACAAAATGTCTTATCCTATACACATTTCCGATTCGTTTTACTGACTGTTGTATTGCACCCATTATTTACATGTTTCTTCCAAGTTATATTTGTGTCGATAAAAATGCCAAAAAATGATGCTAAATCCATTGATTCAAAAATGTTTTCATTAAACACAACTGACCCCAAATTGCATAACGTCTCCGTTTATTTTCAAATAGAATGTACTTAGTTTGCTATACATTGATCATCAAGTTATTGGCATTGCACCATTTCAAAATATCCTTCTGTGTCGTGCTTACTTCTGTTAAATCAACGTGCCGTTTTTCTGGTTTAAAATTATGGAATAAATTAGAGTTATCTGCAATTAATATATTCAGACGAGTTTGGCAAATCATGTAAATGAATAAGAAAGTCGGTTCCCGAACAGACCCCTGAAGAACAACACATAACAGTGATTCATTAACAGACTGTACACCATCACAATTAACAAACTGTTGTCTATTGGTCAAATAATCGTTAATCCATTCAAGCGTCACAACTCAAATTCCGAAGTACTCTAGTTTTATGTAAAGAATAGAATGGTCAATGTTGTCAAATTCTTTGGCGAAGTCGAAAGATACACAAACTGCCATACGCCCTTCATCAGTATATTTTTCAATTTGATTAATCAAATTGATCAATGAAAGTCAAGTACTATAACCATGTCTAAATCCATACTGATGTTCAAAGAATATATGATTGTCTTTTAAAAAAATTCAATAAACGAGCATTTACAATTTTGTCATATACTCTACTTATTATTGGTAAAATGGAAATGGGCATATAATTGCCAATTGCCTAAAATGTACCAATATTAGCAAAGAAATCATTAAAAGTATTATATATTCCAATTGCAGTAGTTTCATCCATACTCATACCATTCATATATTTACTTACAAATGCATGATCGAATCTTATTTTCATTTTTGGAAGTACTTTTCTTGTTTACTAGTTCATTGATATGTTTCCAAGCTTTTTCGAGTTAAATATCCCTTTCAAAATGGGTATCATTATGCATTTGTGTTGCTGTTCTTAAAACTGCTGTTAATACGTTTCTAAATTTTCTATACTTTTCCAGACAGGTTAGTTCGAATAATGGCACACTCAGGTACATAACATATACAGTACAATCATCAGAACTCAGTTAGATTTGTTTTAACCGTGTTAACTGTGGATTTATTGTGCTTTCTAATATGCCGTTGTTTGACATCATTTTCTGCATAATGTTGCTTTTTCGGATCTCGTGTTGCAAGCTGTATGATAAAAATTAATTTGTGCCAATTTCCCTATTTCAGTACTAAATGGTATTTACTATTAAATGATATCAATTGATTAATGACAAAAATCAAATTAATTTGGCACTGCATTGTACGAGATCTTCTTTCAGGTTTCCCCTTATTTTAGAAAATATAACCGGAATTGATTGAAGACATTAATCGGTCTTCGTGCACTAATTCGAGACCATGCGAATTCTTAGGTTGAGGTGCAGCTAAGGCTCGCATTGTGGTAACACGCAGGCCTGGGGGTGTTTCACAAAGATCCTAGGTTGAACTTATCTCTAAGTTGGACTTAAACATTTATGGAAAACCATTAGTTTCTTTGAAAAATTGTTTTAAATGTCCTTTTTCAAAGGCATTAAATGTTGATTTAAATCATTAATATTTTCTATTATCAAGGAGATTTCATGTTTTGTATGTAAAAGTTATGAAAGTCTAAAATACTTGCATTCTTGGTTTTGAATATATTTCATTTTAAGGCTACACATGGCTTTCCATAATAGATAAGTCCAACTTAGAGTTAAGTTCAACTTAGGATCTTTGTGAAACACCCCCCTGGTCACATATCACCGGATAACGTAAACTGACGCTCGACGGGGAGCAAAATTTAAAATCCGTTCGTAAGCATTTTTTGTCAGGCGATGTATACCCCACAAAAAAATAAACAGGACACTTATTTAATACAAAATATTTCATATTTATTTACGAAAACATAGATGATATTGTATATCAAATTAAAGATAAAATGGCCCTCTTCAATAATGGCATACAATTCAGATGAAATCATTCATGCATGACTTGTCACGCTCAATTAAGCACAGCAAGGTCTGTTTCCAAAAATGGCAAAAATGGAACTTCAACTCAGCCATGGCCATGTGTTTTGAACTGGGCCAGTAAGCGTTACACTGAGGGGTTTTCAAGAGATCATGACAAATGTTATTAAAGTCAAAATATTGTTATTAATTTACATCCAGAACCCATGAAGGTATATATTTTTGGAAAGGATATGGTACCAGGATTCCATTCGTGCTGTTTTAAAAACAACTGTACAGGGTGTGTCAAAAAAATGGGCTAAAATATGACGACAATTAGGCAACAAAAGTACCATTAAAAAATCGCCACTGGAGAACAATCTTATCCACCTAGTGAAATGTTGTATGCATAATTCAATTAAGCGTGATTGTACCTTTCGTTTGGTATATCATTTGCTATGTTTCATATATGGTAATGTAATTTTGTGCAATCCTCTTTTTGTACAATATTTAGGTATGCACAATACAATAGATCATGACAAAATGTACTCCAAGTCAAAGTATCTTTATCCAAACGCGTGAAAACATTATTAGAAATTATATTGGATGAGGAATCTACTAATATGATGTCAATTTGAAAGAACACTATAAGGTGTGTCAACAAATATATGTAAAAATATAACGAAAAGCGAGAAAAGGTTAGATGAGAAAATGTTTCTAAGTACTGTATAATGTTTACGTATGTTTGAGTATCCTTAAAATACAACTTCATACTAGTTAATTATTACAGGTACTTTTCCAGAAACGTGATTGTAATTGCATGGTCTTTTTCGTCTTGTAAAAGCAATGCAACATAATTAAAGTGATTGTAAACATTATATTCGTGATTGTAATCACGCGTGTAAAAGCACTCTAGATCTATCTGCACAAAGGACAAAGTAGTCGTTTGTGTGATTATACTTGCACGTGAATACACTGTACTAAAACATTCATGCTCCCTCCTCTTTGCAACATTCTTTCTACAGTTTTAAATCATGCTCCAAATTTATGCTCCTCTTCTCATGGTAGGCTCTAGATTAGGCTTTGAATTTTGTTTATCCAAATGTTTAATTGTCCAATGTTTAACTATTCATGACATCTGGTAATTGTACATAATGATCCCATTCATAAGAAACTACCCTAGTCTTGAGGAAGCCACCCCCCCCCCCCCCCCAATGCTGAAGTAAACAGCTTATTCATTACATCTCCTTTTGTGTGGTAGATTAATCGCTCTTAATTTCAAGAATGTGTCCAGCAATAGTTTCTTCAATTGGGCACTTGACCCAATTAATTGCATGACCAGCACACAAAGGCAAAAGTAGTCTTGTGTCAAGTTGTGTGTGATTATACTTGCACATGAATACACTGTGCTCAGTACATGGGTCATGCTATTATGCTCAACAATTCATGCTCCCCTCCTCTTTGCATGTTATTTATGCTCCCCTCCTCATGCTCCCCTCCACCTCCACCATGACAAATCTGCTACTTTGCCACAAAGAATTTAAATTAACTCAACAATGATGAACTGAAATTTCTGTTTCTGATTTTAAATCAATAGTCACTTATATTGCCTTCACTTTGATACCACATATGACAATTTTGCCTTTGTTTTAAAAGTTTGGCACTCTGTTTAACTACCATGCATGTTGATCAGATGTAACAACACCACCTATTCACTGGCCCAGTTCAAAACACATGGCCCCATATAAATGTTGATAAGCATATCTAAAACGCTATATTCATGACATGGCATAATTTTTCATTACAAATGTGATCTTTTTTTAATTTTCATCTCAATAAAAAAAAGTATAAATGAAGACAAATTGTGAAAATTATAGGTTTTATTTTTATCCAAATGTAACGAAATTGAGAATTCCATGGCAAAAGTTTATTAGTCGAAACCACAGTTTGTGCCCTTATAATAATTACAGCATGAAACTTGGTTTAATTCTTTTCACGAATTGTACCGTAGTCCAAATATCTTAAAAACCTGATGTCACCCTTGGTCAAACAGTTTGGCAGTCTCTAACATGTCATTTATCTAGTTAACTATGGTTGAAATTGAGGGGGACACATGAAACAGTCAAGCTTCATGCCTCAAAGATAGACCAGTATGTTGATGTTTTCATAACATTGTCCTGTTTTATTGGAAAATGTGTATTTTCAGAGTTTGTTCATAACAATTAGGTTAAATAATCTCATAACTTACTTGCCCCGCTAACGCTTACTATCAATTCAGTCGAATGGTGTGGTCCTCCATTGTTTTTGCTATTTTTGAAAACAGACCTTGTTATTGTTAATTAACCATGGCAGTTCATGCATGAACGATTATACCTTATATTCATTATATAAATAAATTATTATCATATTTAAATAATCTCGCATCTTTGGAATTTTGGCTAGCAACTGGCGGACAATCCCTTTAATTAGCCGCTCGGAAGTCATACAAGTAATACAATTTTACCGAAAATATGACTGGGTTCTGTAACGAAAATAACATGATTTTCGCTCAAATATAGGTTTCCCATTCATTTTCGTAATTTTGTCATTCAATTTCGTCCCGAGAAGCCGAGAATGTGCCAATGCCAACTTCAATTTCGTCTATTGTCGACCAATTTCACAAAAAGTCCATTCAATTTAGTCGTTCGTCACGCATTTTCGTCGATTACAATTCAAATTCGTCGGTCACAGTTGCTGAACACATCTGTGACTGACGAATTTAAATTGTACTGGACGAAAATGTGTGACAAATGACTAACTTGAATGGACTTTTTGGGAAATTGGTCGACAAAAAACGAAATTGAAGTTGGCATTGGCACATTCTCCGCTTCTCGGGACGAAATTGAATGACAAAAGTGTTAAAATGAATGGGAAAACCTATATTACATGGCTTTGCTCGAAAATAACTTGTTTTGCCCGAATTTTTCAAAAATCTCGACCCCTAGCCCCCCCCCCCCCCCCCCCACGCCTCGTACTGCACCTTGTAATACTTTTACCCTTTGTATGCATACACACACGCCCACTTTCATTCGCACTATGTATTCGATTACACCGACGCAGACCAAAGTGCAACCAAATGCATGTTGACTTTTGTTAATTCATCAAATATACTACTCAAAAAAAGTTAAGGATCACTTTTTTCTTAACTTGCATTTTCCCCAAACTATGAGTGAGGTCTTACCTTGTTCTTTCTTTTTTTGTTTGACTAGGTGGTGTCCTCATTGGATTTTTAAAATTATGCAAGAGACGTTATGCAACAACTGAACCACATGTGATATTGATTACAGTGTGTCTGAGGTCATTTAGGAGTAAATATGTCATTTTAAAATTATACACAAAATAAAAAGTGATCCTTAACTTTTTTTTAGTAGTGTATTTTTAGAGGCCTTTTAGAGATATCTGCATATACCTACTCATGTTGCTAATCCCCGCTAATCCACAAGGTCTCCAGAGAAAAATTATATTATGGACTGGGTGCTTTATCAGAAAAGGTTATCTCAAGGTATTGCTGAAATATACACTGGGCCCCCCAACAAACTTATAATTGTTCACATGGTCATATCTTAACAATCTGTCCACCAAAATTAACCAAAATGATACACGGGATTACGTAAATACCCTACTCCAATGGCATGTCAATATCCAAACGGTTACCTTACTGACAGAACTGAAAAAATGCACTGACATGGAACCGTTTGCTGTATCACATGTCACAGCCTGGAAATTTCGGCAACAGGAAGTCAAAACAAATTGAAATGAAAGTAATGTCAGTTACCCAAACACAGACATCAATAGTGGGTGTGTCCACCATGTGCTTAGAAGTATTCAGTGCATCTGCTACGTATGCTGTCCACCAGGTTTCTGATACCGGCTTGGGGGAGATTGTTCCTCTCTATAGAGCTGCTCTTAGTGTGTGCATTGACAGGCGAATTGTCCCTTACTGTGACATGAGGTCCCGGAAGTTGTTCCATGTCAGTGATTTTTACTGATGTGTCAGTTGGGCAACTGATTGGTTATGTTTAGAGTATAGTATAGGTTTTCCCATTCATTTTAACACTTTTGTCATTGAATTTCGTCCCGAGAAGCCGAGAATGTGCCAATGCCAACTTCAATTTCGTCTATTGTCGACCAATTTCACAAAAAGTCCATTCAATTTAGTCATTTGTCACACATTTTCGTCCAGTACAATTCAAATTCGTCAGTCACAGATGTGTTCAGCAACTGTGACCGAAGAATTTGAATTGTAATCGACGAAAATGCGTGACGAACGACTAAATTGAATGGGCTTTTGGTGAAATTGGTCGACAATAGACGAAATTGAAGTTGGCATTGGCACATTCTCGGCTTCTCGGGACGAAATTGAATGACAAAATGACGAAAATGAATGGAAAAACCTATATTTAAGAAATCCGGTGTGTCATTTCGTTTGATTTTGATGGACAGGATTTTGAAATATGATTATGTAAAAAAGTATAAGTTTCTTTTTGGGCCCAGAGACATAATAGTTTTGTTACTTGATTTTGGGAAGTGCCCCGTTCCGTTTTTTGGGGGCCACCCTGTAGAGTTCAAAAAGTGTTTGCTCCAAATAATCTGATAATGGGATCAAGTTCAAAATGATGGTTGCCTTGGATTCTAACTAGTATTTCAATATCATCGATATACACACTGGATATAGCACGCTGCACACTGCTGAATGCGCGACGTTGAAGCCGCCGCAAATATCTAAAAGTACGCCGTACTACACCCAATACAAAAGGTGCTCCATTCATTCGCGTAATGGAGCACTTTTGTATGGGGTGTACTTTTCACACTGTCGCTGGTTTCATGATTCAAAGAGGGTGCTGTTGCTATATCCAGTATTTTTATATCGATGGTCAATATACGGTTTGATCCGGCCAAAATATGAACAAAATGTTTTTAGTCTACGGTTTTTACTATCACTTTGAGGTGGTAGGAGATGGCCTGTATTATTACACCACCCCCCCCCCCCCCCCCCCCCTCCTCCTCCCAATCTTTGAGGTTCACAATTATTAGGGAAATTGCCCCCTCTTGTTCATTACTTCGTATGTAAAAGTTGGTACAATAGTCTTCTTGAGAGTGATGAACTACTAAAATGTAGGTGTCATTCGGGGACGCTGCTGGTTTAAATCGCTTCGCTACCTCGCAAGAATGACGCATCCCCCCACCCCCCCCCCCCCCCTACTAATGGCGAGAAGAAACTGTCGCGTAAGCAAATAAGGGTCTTTGGTTCACACTTAGAATAGGTCTACCATCATGGGTTTTTTTTTTGTCTGAGAGCACGAACATTCAAATTTGCTATTGGTTTGTAATTTTTAACATAATGAGAAAGTCATTCATCATTTTGTTTGCTTTGTGATTCATAATCGCGTGACAGGTCAGGCTGGCGGTGTATTAGAAAGTCAATACTCACATGATAATCAGGCCAGTTTACCAGTGAGTCATAGGGATGGTGCCGAGTATGGTTCTAGGACAATTACCCCCTGGATTTAATTTTACTAGAATGGGCTCCCATGATGCTGAGTGGGAAAGGGCTGCACATTCATGACATTCATTATTATGCAAACAAATTATTCTCGATATAATCATTGAACTTATCAACTTTATCAACATATTATTACATCTATAATGTGATGTATATCCTCATTAATCCAGCCAAACTAGATATCGCAGTTGGCAGTTTGCCAGATGATGCCAGCCAAACGTTGCACTAACCAAATGATTTTGTTTAATTATTATATATTGATTAATTACAGGCCTAGATATACATATTTATGAGTGAACATCATGAATATTAGTAATGCCTCCAGCTTCTTTGTTGGCAGAGGCAAAAAAGATGGTAACACTGTAGTTTTAATAAAGAAGATAATTAAAGGAGACCACTGCGCAAAGAATAATAGTGTTATATGTTTGGGTACCGTTGTGATATAAAAAATAGATGTCAAACACTTTGCAAAGGGTTGCATTATTCATAAACGCATAAATACAATTAATCACCAGCACTCGCGGAACCAACAGGGCTGATGGTTCCATAAGCGCTGAGTCTATATCAATTCTATACTCGCATACGTTTGCAGACAATAGAAGCACAGCTAAATGTGTATGTCCTAGACGATGGACTAGTTTTCATCTGCAAACCCATGAACAATTACTATAGTATCGTGAAGGGTTTTCAAATTATATATTTTGTCTGGAAACACATTTTTTGAACTTGTTGAATGTTGGTGGAATTGATTTATAATAATCTTGTTTTTTGGTGGTGGTCCCTTTTAAAAATGAAGATAATGTTATTGTTATTATACAAATAGTGCATGGTTTGGAGTTGAATATAGCAGAAAAGACGATACATTTTTAATTTCTTGAGAGCGATTATATTGCATCGAAGCTGCAGGCCGAGTGCAATATAATCGCACGAGAGAAATAAAAAATGTAGGTGTCTATTATGGAATATTTAACGACAGGAATCATGTACTATTTGTTATATAAGATGATTATTTTGAGGAACTGATTTTGTTATCATGTTGATAAACCCAAATTGACCTTGCTCAAATTGTGAGTGTTCTCTCGTCGGCCCTGCGTACTTGTACAAGGGCCAGCGCGTATTTAAAATAATTGCGCGCTCTGCGCATTTTCCCCATTCAAGAACAAGTGCACATTACGCACTCCAAGGCCATCCTCTGCACAGTTATAGTGCATATGCACTATAACTTTACCATTTACTATACCGGATTAAGCATCAGTAATCAACCAATAGGAATGCTCAATTTCCCTTAATTATGATGTCATCATCTTATATAATGTTATATTGTTTTAATGTTATATGGTTACAAATGATCGTTGGACGAGTGATCACTGAGCGGGGCAGGGCTCCACATAAATTGAGCAAATAATGACCTCAATAACAATAAATGAACACACAGACCACACTTTGTTTATTCATACTTTAGAGATGTTTATTGAAATAAGAATGATTAAGAGCTTAAGAATCAGAACAATATCATTGATCTGCGTTTCAAATGAATAGAAAATATATATACTGTAGATTTCATCTCGATGATGTCAAATCATGATAAAAGAAATAACACATTCTATAAAAAAAAAAAAAATCACACAACACGATACTCAATATTTTTTATATTGTAACATCAACGAAGCACAGAGATGAGAGCGAGATTACAAATATTCATAAAATGATGCAGTGAATGAATATCTTGTCACAAATATATCACAATAGAGTACTTTGAAAACATTTCTGGTTGAACTTAGAAGAACAGAGAGTCAGTTACAAAATAATGCAAGAATTATTATAAGTACATAATTAATTATTCTGGGTTGGTAAATCAAACTTCCATAAACAGAATAAGAATTGACTAAATTGCATTAAAACACGTGAGAAAATCTAGGTTTACTTTGTTTTTCGATCGAGCTAGTGATTTATAAAGACTACAAAAGGACACGATCAATATTTTCTAATTTTCTAATTAATTCATTAGTTTTCCTGATCAGTTTTGAATTAGGCTACATAATAACACATTAGTCAACTTTATTTATCATTTACATGTAATATGTATTTGCATTCCCTAAAGCTAACAGATACTGCATTACACATAGAATAGTGCACAAAAATATGACATATATTTTGCAATTTCAATCTCTTGCAAAATAATATATGTATTTTGTTATCATAATTTTTCAATAATTCTACATCAGCCTCTTTTTTTATCGTGCAAAATATTACTAGGGAAGAACATCATAATACAGCAAGATGTTTAAAAACAAAATTACAAATATTAACTGAAGATATGAAATGAATTGGATTAGAAAGTGAGGATAGTTTTAGGCTCTTCCATCTTGAAACATGAAAATTATACAACTTTTCTACATTCAGCTCATCTTTTTGGCAACTGGTAAATCTATAAAAAAAAAAACACGGATGGAATTGAACGCATGATTTCAATGGGAAAATTGTGCACTTTGGAAAGATAAAAGAATGAAAAATAATGGATAAAAAGGAAATACACTGCACAATTAAAAAAAGAAATACTAACATACCAGTCCAAAATGCATTGTTCCAAAAAATTGTTAATCCATTTGTATGTCTAGGGGTATTCATAGTAAACTGTAATTATACAAACAAAATAAATAATCATTTAGAAAAAAAGGATTAGTGCATTAACCTTTTTACAAAATACAGTGGAACCTCGATATAAAGAACTCTGATACAGAAACAAGCAAAAATGCCCTCTTAACACCAAACCAAATTTGCTGGTCCCAGCTCTTTATGTGTTACTGTTTGTGTATGATACCAGGGCTCAATTGCAGAAAGAGATACAATCGATTGTAAGTTACAATTAATTGTAAGTCAGAAAATTTGCGCGTTCCAACCAATCAGATTTTTGCATGTAGAACACATGATCTGACTTACAATTAATTGGAATTTACAATCGATTGTATCTCTTTCTGAAACGGGGCCCTGATATAACAAGGTAACTGTCATGGTACTCGTTATAATGAGGTTCCACTGTACAACCTACATTTCACACACAACCAAACATTAACATAAACTTTTAAAAATTAAAGCAAATACAACTTTGAATTTCAAATTAATAATATTCAGAGTGAGATGCATAGAGGAGCGAGTTCTATAGACCGGTCTGCTGACATATTCAAATTGTATGCAAAACTCTGTCGACACGGATGTGGTGTGGCAAGATTGATAGAGCACGCACTTTCCAATCGTGAGATCCCGGGTTCGAACCCTGCCCACCGCGTTTGTCCTTCAGCAAGACAATTTATCCACAATTGCTGCTCAGTCTCTACCCAGGTGCATAGGAGGTGAAAGCCTTTATGTGAAGGATCTTCTCAATGCCCATAAGCCGCTTGGAAGGAATGCTCCCCAAGGAGTGGAGATGGTGCACACAATGTGTGCTGGTTTGCAATGTATCCTATGACTGGGGTAATAATAGTGTAAAGCGCTTAGATATTATATTGTATCATAGTAGGCGCTATATAAATCGAACCTATTATTATCATTATCAAGTGCAAAAACTGACAATGGGTTGATAAAATGTGCATTTCTGTAGGCAACCTATGGTCAGATTAGGGCCCAAGTATGGTTAGCAAAGGGTTTTCCCGCTAACCAGAAAGCTTGTTCAAGTTATGCCCTAAATCAGGATAAAAATTAGAACTTTGGCACCAAAGTACTTTTTTTTTTAATCAATGTTTTCTTTGTTTGAGACTTGCCCTTTGATGCTTTTTTTTTTTTTTTTTAATCAAGCATTTTAGCATAATTCAGACAAATTGCTGTTTTTCATCATGGCCAGGCTAGCAAGATGTAAAACTTCTTAATTTTACTTGCCTAACAGCGCAACAAGGGAAAATGGTTAATTTCTAGCATTGCCGACATAGCCATGAAAATTTATGTATGCATGGTGGATTCCAAATATTGATTAGATTCTAAATATAAATTGTTAAGTACGGGTTGGAATAGTAGATAGTGTGTCTTCAAGACATTTGGGAAAAAATGCACAGAAATTTGAATACCTCAGAGGACCAGTCTATCTTGCGTTATGTAATGCGTTTCATTGTTGCTTTACAAAATAATGCCACTTGAAAAAATATTATGTATTTCTAAGGCTGTCCTTATGAAAAACTAACCAAATAAACAATGCGAATGGAAAAACTCTTATTCATGTGCGGTAAACTGTATTATCATGATACGCTTTCTTCATAAAGTCAATTTTTGTTGTCTTTATCAATCATATGGCACACATAGCAAAACATTGTAAAACTTGTGACAGTGATAATAATCCCTTTGTCTATGAGATGTTGTAAATACATAGACTTAATGCATGTTAGAACAGGATCCAGTAGTCAATGGGTTAACACAACATTAAATACATGTGTGTTAACAGCTTTTTTTTGTATTAAACATTATGGTAGAAACATAACATTGGATAATTGTAGATTTTTACATTCATGTAACTTAACATTCAAGTGCATTTTTATAGATATTTGAGTTCCATAGCACACATTTATGTAGAACCACACTTCAATATATGTGATCAATATTTCATTCAAAAAACATAATTATCTTCTCTCTATCTCTCTTCATATGGAATCATGTTTTACTATCTTACAAAATGTACATACTATTCAATTTATGAATTTGATCTCTTTTTTATGTATTTTTTGTAGTATAAAATATAATATTCACACTATAGTACAGGGTATTTGCGTGTATATGATTTTGAAAAATGAACATATTACAAATTAAACAAAAAGCAACATAATTTGTATTCATAATTTGGCTTTACAGGGGATTATATAACAGATATCTTGGCAGATTATTATTTCATATTTGAAGCAGAAGAGGAGCAAAAACCCGACAAAAAACATAACGACATAATCTGTAGCGTCACTTTACAGAAACCTTATTTGCTCAATGAAGACTTCAAGATCCACAAATAAACTGTTCAGTAAGGTAATTTTGATGGGTGCTGTTTTGGCAGAGAAAAAAGCAAAGCTATTAATTATATTCTTAATTTCTTAATTCTTAATATTTGTAATTCTTAATTATATTCAAATAAAATCCGGCTCTTGACGGCAGCTTCTATTTTGCAGAAAAATTTATTAATTTCCACACGTCAGCAAAAAACTGGAGTGACCATAATGACTAAATATTGTCAGTTTTTCATGATTATTGTATCAAATGAAAGCTTACGAGAATTTTGTTTTTCTTCAATTAGTATAAAAATCTAAATTTTCAATTTTGTTTAAACTTTTTTAAGACTGAGGAGACCATAATGACTAAATATTGTCAGTTTTTCTTGATTTCTGCATCAAATGAAAGCTAACACCAATTTTGTTTTCAATTATTATAAAAATCTCAATTTTTAATTTCGCCCAAGCAGGTCACATTTACATAACTCATTATTTAGCTGTGTTTATGAAAAAACAGTGCTCGTGTTGCTGGTTTCAACCCTGGGTCTGTGTCACCCACCTTTTTATGTAGGTTTTTAACAGAACAAATAGTTTTGAGGACTTACTTTGGTGCTGCATTTCAAGCCAATGTCATATCATCGTAATGGAGGTTCCTAGTATTTGTGTTACGTAACACATCTGGTGTCAATCCCATGCTTTGCAGACCACCCACCTATTCTGGGGGGATTTTGAACAAAATAAATAGTTTTGAAGCCTTACTTTGTTGTAGCTTTTTAGGCCAAAAACATGTCGAAAGGGAGGGATGTATCAATTCGTAAACACTATATTCTATCATGCTTTAAAACTATCTCCTATTATTTGTATTACATAAGACGCCCGTTTTCAGACCCTTCGTCTGTCTGTTCTGCCGTGCAGCGTTCTGGGCGTCCTGCGCCTGTTTGGATGAAGTCTTGAGGGTCAGGAGGGCAGAACCTAGACAGGCCCTAACAGGTGACTTGACATTCCCCGGTAGAGCTATGACCACGGTACCGACCGTCGCCATACCATCGTCTGTCGGTTCCGATGCTATAAGACCGGTTGAGAATCTCTCCTGTATAAGAGAAAGCAAAATGATGAGAAAATAAGAACGTAGGTATCTAGTTAGAGCCATTATTATGTTTGGTTGATGTTTTGAGGGTCAGGAGGGCAGAGCCGAGACAGGCCCTAACTGGTGACTTGACGTTCCCCGGGAGAGCTATGACCACGGTACCGACTGTTGCCATGCAATCGTCTGTCGGTTCCGAATGGGAATCTCTCCTGTAACAATAGAAAATAATGATGATTTTTCAGAAACAACAGAAATTTAAAATACCAAAGTCAATATATAGACAAGAGGAATGAGTACCTGGGTATGGACTGTCGCTTTACCATTCCTAGGCAACGCGTCTTAATACCATTTAATTTGTTAATTGAAATTGTTAGAAAAACAAAAATAGGTATACATACCAAATTATATTAAGCATTTTTTTATATACTTTGGTAACAAAAGAAGCAAATTAAAATAATACAAAATGTGTCCATACTTACATTGACAACTTCAGGCGAGTACAAGGCAGTCTCCTCCGTCTCTCTCTCCCTATTCGCGGCGCCGCCCAGCGAGTCCCCCTTGCCCCTCATCCTACTCAACCGGTGGTGGTGGTGTTGATGGTGCTTCTTTGGCCCCTTAGGCGAAGCCTGGAGCTGTGTCACCGGTATCTGGTGGTGCGCCTGGACGCTGGGGCTCTCGTAGTACAGCAGCACCTGGCCGAAGGGGCGGCTGGCGCGGTGCTCCATCTCCAGGAGGTGCATGCGCCGATGCTGGCGCGCCTCCACCCCGACCTTCACCTTCCAGATGCCGATGAGGAAAGCCAGGAAGAGGAAGAAGCAGGAGAGGAAGACGGAGAAGAAGATGAAGAGGTCGATGTGCGGCTGGTCCTGCCGGAAGTACATGATGCCCTTAGTGGCGTTGAGGGCATCGAATGCGCCATCACCGTCGTCGGCTTGGCGCCCGACCAGCGCGATGTAGAAGCGGCGCGACGTCAGCGCATGGGAGTGCTTCGGGAAGGTGATGACCAGACGGTTGCGGAGGTCACGGACAACCGTGATGAAATGCTCGTCCTCTATGTTAATGAAGGTGTTCAGTCCATGCGAAGCGATCTCCGACAGTGGTTCCTCGCCTGGGTAGGGAGTAGTTGCCATGGAGTCGTTTCCAGACCTTCGGTGCCTGTCCAGCAGCTGTATCTCGCAGTGGTCATCTTCCAGGTACAACTCTTGTTGCACTGACCGTCTCTTCCGCTGCGCAACGGATGCAACGTACTGGTCATCAATCCGTATCACCTGGCCGTATGTGTCGTCGTACTCGACCACGAAAACGTCTGAATCGTAGGTGACGTAAACGTCCATGGCGCCATATATGATGTCAACGATTAGTCTGATATCCAGATCAGAGTACTTTGGCATGATGACGAAGAATGAGGATGCTCCGTTGGGAAGCGGGTCAGGGTTTATAGGACAATCTGGGGTAGAAAGGAAGGAAATCAAAGATAACATGGAACAGGTTCATAGTCATTGAAATGGAAATGGTCAGTCATGGACTTGATAATACTTTTCCTTTTTTTTGCTGTACATAAAATGAATTAACTGGCAAGGTATCAGTAGCATCCTCAGAATCCTGACAATTTACCCCAAGGTCATAAATATTTATTTTGGTATACATTTCAAACTGATCAGCAGCAGTGCTGAAAGGATCAGTGTACATTGAACATCAAAACCTACATAGTATAAATAATATAATATAGCAATTGCTACATTCCCCATTGCTATATATCCCCATTTGGTGTGGGAAACCTTACAATTACTTCAATTTCATTCTACAAGCTTATTTAAATAATTTCCTAAAATCACAGAGCTTATTCAAACAAGCTAGTTCAAACATATTTACTGCAATCATACAAAATAGTAGTAAACCCATTCAGGACTGATTGATTTTGGTATAACATGTATTCTCAATAGACCCAAACCCAAGTATTTTGGGGATCCATCCTAAATGGGTTAACAGAGCTTTTGAGCTGTGATATATTACCTGTCTGGCTCTCCGGGTCGAAGCAGATGTCTTGGTCGACGTGCATCTGTCGGTAGCACTGGTGGTTGTCGGTCGGTGCACCCTTGAAGAGATCATTCACGCACTGAGAACACTGTCAAAGAAAGCAGAGTAATTTGGCACATCAAAAGCAATCACACACAGAAATACACGAATGGGAATGGAGAGAAAACCATGAAGCATTCATTGTAGTTATCGATATAAGGAATAGGTCATTTACACGCTGAGAGCACTATGTTCAGAAAAAGGGTTAAAAGATTAGATATTATTCAACTTACATATTTCTTTTTAAAAACTATCAACAACAAAAAAACCTTGAGAAAGCATCGGTAGGAATTGCTGAACCTTCTTAGCACAGGTACAGTATAATCATAATTTATCCCATAACTATAACAGTACTAAAGCCAATACAATGAGGAAGAATTAAGACAAACATATTGATAGGACAGGGCAATTTTTACCTGATGTACCCAACAAGGTTCAGGATAATCGTCCGACGGGCAGTGCGGGGACATTGTATTGTTCTGACACTGTATACAGTCCCGACTGCTCATTCCTTTGCTATTATAACTACTGCTATCAAAACTACTAGCTTGTACTATTGATTAAAAATGAGCAAAGAAAAATAGGCTTCGCCGGGAATCGAACCAGAGACCTCCGGATTGCTAGACCGGTGCTCAACCCATCCGAGCCACGAAGGCTCTTGAAAGGGGCGACGTTTCCATGAAAACCTTTTCATTGCTCGATTAGTCAAAGGCTATATAAACCGGGCACTTACCAAAGGATAATTAAATCAACTTTTCTAGAGAAAGTGTGCGGGATCACACGAAGTGATGCAGCTTTTTTTTGGTTTAGCTTGTACTATTATTACATTCAATACTGCTGTACTAAATAGAAATAATTCCATACCTGATGTTCCCAGCAAGGTTCCGGGTAGTCATCTGACGGACAGTGCGGTGACATGGTATTGTTCTGACACTGTGAACATGATCCTGTCTGCTTGTCACACATAGAACCATGGCCATTGCAGTCACATCTGTTGATAAGAAGATTAGAAAGAGAGTTAAACATCTAGGTGGGAATTCTCAAAGTTATTTTTTGTTTAGACGAGAACAAAAAGTTGAATATTCATGGATAAAAGAAATGTTGAGAAATCATAAATTTATTGACAGATTCCAATTATGAGAGATGACTTTTGTAATGGCTTTTGTAATGGCTTCTCAGTTTCTGAATAATTTGTACTTCGATATTCCTATACTCAATTATCGTAATTATCTTAATTCACAAATCAACAAACAGCATCAACCAAAAATTTAAGCAGAGCTCTACACTAGCACTTGCCCGGGGCAAGCAAAAATGTATGTCGGGCAAGTAAAATATGTCATTAATTGACTGTCTAGTTTGCTTGCCCAATCCGGAAACTAAATTATCGTTCAACTACGAGAAAACAATGTAATTTTGTATGTGTTAATCTTATCTAGAAGAAGAGGGCAAGTACATTCTTATATTTGGGCATGCAAAATGTAAAAAAAAATTAATTTCACTTGCCCAAACAGGCCAGTACAGAAAGAAGTTAGTGTGGAGGTTTGATTAAAGACAAGACAAAATACACATGAAGAAGAGAAACACAAATACAAGCAGGATAGAAGATGACTTACAGGTGGCACACAGAGTCCAGCTTGAAGTATCCATCGACGCACGACTCACACTTGTTCCCCTCGCTATGGTTACCGCATCCAATACACATCACATCCTCCGTGGACGGGCCCATTGGAAACAGCTCGGAGATCTGGAAATAAAACATACAAAATGTTAACCAACTGGTCTCACGGATTAACAAATAACATTAGCGTTAATGAGTCTCTGTCCATAAACTGTTCACATTTGCTATGGTTACAGCATCCAATGCACATCACATCCTCAGTGAACGGGCCCATTGGAAACAGCTCAGAGATCTGAAAATAAAACACACACAAATACAAATGAATAATTGATCTCAAGGACTAATTATCAATAATGAGCATATGTTTTAACAAGTAGCTGTCCACACATGATTCACATAATTTGTTTCCCTTGCTATGGTTACCGCATCTGATGCACAACACATCCTCAGTGGAAAACAGCTGGGAGATCTGGAATTAGCCAAAGAAAGGTATAAATTAATGTTAAAGATTAATACAATATACAGTAACTATGACAAATATGTGTCAGCATATTCCCACTTCTTCTTCTCTTGCTATGGTTACTGCATCCAATACACATCGCATCCAAAGTGGACGGGCCCATTGGAAACAGCCGAGAGATCTGGAATAAGCCATTACAAAAGTATAAATCAATACCACATACGGTAGCTTTGACAAATATATGTCAAATTAAAGGAGGGGTTCGGACGATTTCCAGCATTTACCAATCAAAGAAGCAATATTTGTTCAACATATTGCCTTTGTCCCGACGAAAAAAAACCAACTGGATCATTCACAATCACTTTTGGAGTAAATAAGGTAACAGTTCTTGATCGAATCTGCCGCCAGTGGGATCTATCCCAGCATGCAATTTTCGTGACGTCGATGCCTCACTTTGCTGCCAATACAAAGCAAAGTGAGGCTGGCGCGTCACGCGACCACGTGATAAAAATCGAAAGCGTACATAGACGATGAATATCAAACATTGCAGACACAAAACAATCAAGTATAAATCATCCTGATAGGATATTTGTTTTATACAAATATATTACCAATGAGTAATTTTTTTAGATTCTGGTACATTAATTTTGAAATCGTCCGAACCATCCCTTTAAGTTTATTGTTGGACCTTGTTGGGAATCTTAACCCAATTCATTAACGTTTTATTTTACACAAAATCTGTTCAATTCAACAAAATAATATTGTATGTGATATCTTATGTATTTCTGACATATATACATGTATGATAAGGGCTGCTATCACAATCATTTTTCAAAACACTCACATTTGCTGGTGATAGATGGTCGGTATCGCCGCCAAGGTTTTCGTAGTCGATGGCCGATAAGCACACATGACTGTTCTGGTTGCAGTGTTCGAAGCATGGCCGACAAGGGCCACCATCTGTGGGGTCTCCAACGAATAGGGGCAGACAGCGCTCACAGTGGTCACCCTAAAGATGAAACATATTATTAATAATGTGAATAACAAAATAGTAAAAGACATTCTGACAAAAGATCAATAAATAATTATAATAAGTGATAAGGCATGGCGAGATATTAGTATTATGGCAAACGACAGAATTCAATGATATATGACATTTGTTGTGAGGATCCCCACATGTCTTTTTTTAAATTTTACACATTCAAAGGAGTAAAGCAGTACAACGTCGTCAAATTTCCTCAATGCAGGACAATTCTTACAAATATAAAGAATAACAAAGAGTGCCCCCTCCCCCCCCCCCCCCCAAAAAAAAAGTACTCGTGTGCCCTTCAATCAGTCTGAGCATGCTACGCTACTGATGTATCCACAATGAGGATATAGTACTTCTGCACTACTCACCGTTGTGTTATTGAGGCACTCCAGGCAGACATCAGTGGCGGCCTCCCCCAGGCAGTTGCTGTGTCCGTTGCACTCACACGGGATGGTGCAGTCATAGCCAACATAGCCAAAGTTACACTGGCATTGGTTGGGGGCCACGCACACACCATGCTCCCCACAGTCCTGGGTGCAGACTGGCACACATGGCCCATCAACGCTGCACAGAAATAAACAGTTAGATAGATTAATAGATTGATAGGAAGATAAATATACCAATTTTGGGCAAGTAATTACAACTAAATTGACAAGAACAATATAATGCCTAACTGTTTCTCTCATAGCCGGTCTTGCATCTGCACTCATATGACTCGTAAGTGTCAGTATTATAGTTCTCATTAATATTGCTTGATTGTGGTTTACACTGAGACACACAAACAATATGAATCTCTACATACCTCACAAATGTAACTTTATAAAGACATAAGCAGTTCATATTGTAAACTGTTTTTTAAAATTCAAAGAAATGTAGGGAAATATACCTGTTTCTCTCATATCCAGTCTTGCACCTGCATTCAAAGGACTCGTAAGTGTCGGTACAGTTCTCGTTCTCACCACAGTTGTGGTTTTCATTGAGGCATTCATTCTCTGGAGGGCAGGTCAGGTAAGTCCATTGCGGCGTGCCTTGGATACCATTGCCTATGGCACTGGTGACATCATCTAAGTAGAAAGAAAACAGAGTTTTTATTGTCATTAATGTCCTACAATTAGCTCTTTAGGCAATGACAGATTTCATGCATCAGAAAACCAAAATGTAATAGTCCCCAAGCTTATAGTCTTTTACAACATTAAAATTCATTCACCAAAAGTAACCAGTAAGAGCACCGCACATGCCCGTCCATGGGCCCACGCAGGCAACCTGATAGCCCATCGTCTTTCCCATTCTTAAACAGCCAAAGGCCACTACCTCTAACTCTAATTCCTTGTTTAATATCTAACTATGTTTGTGAAAATTATTTAATAATATCTTTAAAAAGTCATAAGGTAGTGAGTGCACCCGCGCTCCATCCATCCAGCTAATCTCCTGACTAGAGCACTGTCTGCCTGTTAACTACAGGGATACATATTCATATTTATGTTTCAATAACCCTTTTTTATTGATATTACCGATAAATACTATTAAAAACTATCAAAAACTTACCAGGGAGAGCTCCATACATCCAGCTTATCTCCTGACTGGAGCACTGCCCGTCCGTGGGCCCGTGCAGGCCACCAGATAAACAGATGCCCACGCCATCCATCTGAGATACCGGGCACCATCCACACCAGGCTTGGGCCAGACAGTGCGAGCACTAGATGTGATTTACTTATGTCCAACAACAACAAAATTCATAAACAGATATCATTCATCAAAACTTACCAGGGAGTGCACCGTACATCCAGCTGATCTCCTGACTGGAGCACTGCCCGTCCGTGGGCCCATGCAGGCCACCGGAAAGACAGATGCCCACCCCATCCCTCTGAGGTACCGGACACCATCCACACCAGGCCTGGGCCAGGCAGTGAGAGCACTAGATGTGATTTACTTAAATAAATACGACGTAGAAAAGAATTGAGTTGATTTGATTTTGAGCAGTGTGGACTTGGGAAAGGGGATCAATCTTACTCTAATTGCCGTGGCTGCATGGGGGGTGGGGGAGAAAGGGGAGGGGGGCAAAGCGTGGCTTTACAATTCTAGTCAAATTGTATTTTATTTTTATTTTTTGTAAAACAGTGCAATATATTATATCTTTCTCATGTAAACAAACATAAAATAAAACCAAAATCAATTTGATATAATTATATTATGTCATAAAGTTATATTTTGCTGCTTGATATCAGTCCAAAATCACATTTTATTTGTCTGAATTTGTATGTATTTCATCATAAATAGCAACTAAGGGCAGGGGGGGGGAAGCTTTGGCATTTTGAAATTGAAACTGTGCAATCTGAGTTTTTACTCTCTTTTCCAATAAAATTAGATAAAAGCAATGATTTAAATTGATTTGGGAGGGGGCCCATGACAACCCCCTCCCCCTCCACCACTACGCCAGTGTACACACACACACACACACACACACACACACACACACACACACAAACACACACACACGCACACACACCCTATTTCATTTTCGGATTAACGAACCCATATTCATTTTCGGAATAACGAACCTTCGGAATAACGAACCCGATTTCATTTTAGGAATAACGAACCTTCGGAATAAAGAGCCTTCGGAATAACGAACCTTCGGAATAACGAACCCGATTTCATTTTAGGAATAGCGAACCTTCGGAATAACGGACCTTCGGAATAACGAACCTTCGGAATAACGAACCTTCGGAATAATGCAACAAATGTTCGGATTAACGAACCCTATTTCATTTTCGGATTAACGAACACTCAGGTATAGGAAATTTGCGTGTTCGGAATAACGAACCTTCGGAATAACGAACCGCACCCAGACAGAAGTGTATATGAATCGTAAACATACATAATGTATGCATATGAAAAGGACTGTGGGAGGGACAATCACTTCCTCTTTCAAATGTATGGACGGGGGGGGGGGCATGTCCCCCCTTCCCCGTCCCCCACCTGTTGTCGCCCATGTTTTCAAGTACCGCGTGACTAGGCCCACGACACGGGTCCCTTGGATTAGGGTCAGTAGGCCTATGTTCAACTGATGCAGATGTCGAATCTGGCAGTCTGGAGATGATGGCTGGCTGCTCTTACAATCATGGTCATCAGTAGGCCTATGCATCATGCATTAGTGGAACGGGTGCATTTGGCTCAAAGAAATTAGTCAAGGAAGTTTGTCTATGCCTAGACGTTTTGGACTATGTAGTGCAGCTATGCGCTCATATAGCATGCATGAAGATGTCAAACTGTCTAAAAGGCAGCAAGATCATGCAGTGGCCCCTGGTGGACGATTTACCATGCGTAAGGTAGTTTGTAAGGCCTACGCGCTCTACTGAAATGCGGTATTAACGGAGCGTCGATCCTCGCGCTCGGGAACAATTCGCATTTAGGCGCGCACTAGCTGAAAGGATGACCGCGGACTCCCGCTTGGAATGATTATTCGAGCTGATATAGGTGTGGTATTGCTACCAGGGAACGATTGTTAATTTGTTCTTTATTATCATTGATAACATCATTATCATCACACATTTCATAAAACATGATAATTACTAATGATATAGACACGATTTTGGCTTAGTATCGGGTCGTTCGACATTTTTATTTTGTTTGCAAAACGATTGGGAAAGCACGTGCCCCCTGTGCGCCCCCCCCCCCCCCCCCCTCCATAGGTACGCCACTGTATCGACAATTCGGGGTGGTGCCCATGTGCGGTCGGTTTTAGTTCCGTGCGTTTTTGTTCGGATTTCCAAATTTGTCGGAGTTATATACATTTCACCTACGAATCCAACAGTTACGCACTTTGTCCTCTGAAATCATTATCGTATTTACAAACATCATATAAACATTATGTTGTTAGCAAAGTCTAAAATTAAATATAAAATTGCTCTGATTACATGTGTAACTTCATTTGGACTTTGAATCATTGCGACAAATGTTTATGGACGATGGTGAATGATGGTTGGGGTTATCACTACTTGTGAAGCTTTTTTTAAT
>JBAMJV010006445.1:102500-147355 GCA_037951105.1 Echinarachnius parma | reverse complement strand
ATTTCTCATCAACAATATTTCGAGGAGCACAAAAATGTGTTCTGCATGCACAAAATGTGTTCTGCCAGGTAATGGCATTTGGCCAACTTTTGATGGATATATTGATGCATTTGTCGATGCCCTATAATTAACATTGAAATTATCAAATACGATAAGTATCAAAGTCGGGAAAGAAATCTGTATGATCACTCATCGCGTAGTTGCAAAAAAGTAATTATGATTATTTGTCATGTTTAATTGCGAACGTTCTGCATATGTTGCCGTTTACTGGACTGTTGAACAAGTAGATGCCTTGTGGATGGTGGTTGGGTAAATGTTCATCTGTGTGTAGTAAGAAAGTGATCAACGCAAATTGATTAGAAAAAAGGTACTATTATGTTCCGGATAGTGTTAAGAATTTCATATATAATCCCTTAAAGTACGATTGAAGTGTTTTCGGATTTGTAACATATCCACTGGATAGTCATAACTGTGTATAACGTCAGTGCATTCTATCAACCATTCATCACTTTCTGCACATGGCAACAAAGTTACGAAATCCAACACACTTTGTTAATATTGTTTTTGTTCGGTAACAGTAGTATTTTCTAACCAAAGGATCACAAGTCTATAAGGCAATAGACATTCCTGTATACCTGCTTCATAACTGCTATTATTTTCCTTAATAGCTATGTTTTCTCTATCAAACCAAAGGACCCCCTCCTTCTAGATATCTAATGGTCACTCATTCATTGGACACATAGTCTATTATAAATTCATCTCGCCATGCACAACTGTGGATAATGACCAGCATTATCATCATTAACTACAAATTCCGTTCCGTAAAATATCTTCCTCAGCCATTCTCCTCCCACAAACGGTGAAAGAAATCGGTTTTCCTATCATCCATCGTCCACCTTCTGTGTGTTATCGATCGCAACCGACATCAAAACATAGTTTGCACAAAGGAAAACCCTTTAACGGTCGATCCTCCAATGCGTTCGAGGAGGAAAAATAAACAATAGCTCGTTGTCTCGACTGAAATGGCAGAACGGTTTTCAGATATGACCCCCCCTCCCACAAGGAAGACGACTTGGGTACCAAGTTAGGCCGTGGTATCGAGTTGCGTGCTGGATTGGGAGCTGCATTGGGAGGCGAGTTGGGCGTCGAGCTGGGTGTCGAGTTGGGTGCCGAGTTGTGTGCCGAGTTGGGTGTTAAGTTGGGGTGGTGAGTTGGGTGTCGAGTTGGGTGTCGAGATGAGTGTCGAGTTGGGTTTCGAGTTGGGATTCGAGTCGGGTGCCAAGTTGGGTGTCGAGTTGGGAGTCGAGTCGGGGTGCCGAGTTGGGTGCCTAATTGGGAGTCTAGAGTTGGGTGCCGAGTTGGGTGTCGAGTCGGGAGTCGGATAGGGCTCCGATTTGGATATTGAGTTGGGTGTGCATTAGGTGCTGAGTGCGTTTTATATAAGCCAGAGTGTGTTATGCCTCATTTCCCCATGTGTGACAGGGGTAATTGTCATGTGACAGTAAAGTGCGCATCCAAGTTGGTCGTACCCAGACTATACTCTATAGAATCTTGACTTTCAAACTGAACCATACGAACAAAAAACGAACGGAAAAGTTGGTGTTATGTAATACAATAAAGCCGACATCATTTCAGTTAGGTAATTTTGATTGGCAGAAATGGTCTCAACTCTGTCCTAAAGGCATTATTGGGATTGCTAAAATCTCTTTAACTATTATTCTTACTGATACATGTACCTTCGAAATCGACTTGCACGACAGATACATCTTTTCATATGGATGAATGTATGCATGTAGAGATAATGTAAATCAATATTAGAATATGATGATGATCATACTTGCAGTATATATAGACAAATACAGGAATCTCTTCATAATCCTTACCAGTAGATATGACATGAAACTTAATGCTACCAAATGTCATAATATATCTATTACCTTAAACCAGGTGTTCTTTATAACTTGTTTGTTGGTATCGTGGATTGGACATAGATTAATTGGCTTAAATACTAAGGGTCGTTGTACCTAGGTAATCTACATTGGACTTAGACATGAAGAGACAATGCAATTAAAACAGCTGACGTATCGATTTAAGTCAGTGAATTGTCCGTACATTGATCCTCGCAAAAACATATTAAACATAAGGACTTGTACATTAAAGAGACAATTTTAAAGTGCAATAAAAGGTTAAACATGCGACATATAGATTGAAGTCGATTATGTTTCTCCACAGTAACCTTTGCAAAGCAAGCTTGAAATAGGAATTACACATGAAAGAGATAATTTAAGAGTGCAATAGATGATTATATACATGCAACCTAGATTAGAGTAATTTTAACTTTCCACGCATTACCATTGTTACATCCTGATTGATATGCAGGTTCCTAGTTTCAAAGGTTTATTTTAGATACATATTATTATGTTCCCGTAGTCAATGGGCAACATTACGTAGGAACAATTTCCTAAATTACACCCCATTCAAATAAGACCCTTTCTCATAATACTTTGAATTGATTACATAACTTAATATTTGGGATGATATGTCATTGCCTTGATGTTGATTTAACTACATGCAGTTCTGAAAACCTCGAAAATAAGCCTTTGTGAACATTGTGTAATATTCTCTGTAAAGACACGTTGGCGACCAGCGCAGAGATAAATACATCCCATTTTTAGAAATTATAATGAATATGACCTTGTCCTCATTTTTAAATTATATCTATATAATGTTCCGGGATAACCCAGGTCATTGTTTCTGTATTTGTGTAATTTTGTTTTATATTTACTTCGTAATATCAGTGTATTTTTAATTCCAATGCCATACAATGTTGTTTTATTAATGCTGTACATGTTTTAATTGGTCAACGTAATAATGTATAATTCAGCTTTGCGGCGTGCGAATCCTGTGTTGAAAAAAACACTTCTTGTTAACTGAAATAGAAAATAAGATGTTATATTATTTTCATCAAACGGATCAAGTAAAATGGTCTTTGCACCTGTTACTCTCACATAACAACTGTTAACGGTTGAAATTATATATCAGTTGTGTGATAACGCATAGTGAATATTATGTCATCACGTATGACTAAATTGTTAAACGTAGCTTGTCGATAAGACGGATGATGAAAACCTAATATCACAATCCCCCCTCGTCCCAAAACCTACCCAGCACACCACCCCCCCCCCCCCCCCCCGCAGACAAAAACGTTCTTTAATTTTCGAAGCACTGAGCAACTTTAATCGATTTCTGCACGGATTATGATCGTTTTGGGACGACTTACGTAAATCAATAATTCTACCCGCCTGTTAAAGGCCCCGGGTCAATCGTGAGGAAATCCCCCAAAATGACATCTAAATTTGTGCTCTCTTTACATAATCATGTAAACAAATAGATCTACCTAAAGTATAATGCAAGACCTACATTTTAGCAATCAAAGTAGACGCCACAAATATTTGATTACACCAGATATTTAGAAACGCGGAACTGTATAATTATAAAAACCTTATTTGTAACTTATATTAAATATCTAAAAAGGTATTTACTGATTGAAGTGTTCGGATTTTAATTATCCACTGGAAAATGTACATAACTGTGATAAAAAAGTCAGTGCACTGAGTTACCGAACACAGGTTGCATTTTCGAACATTGCTTAGTGGACATATCAGATCACAAAATAAAAAATGTTATCAACCATTCAACACCTTTTGCCCATGTCAACAAAGTTACTAGATCCCTTTAGAACGATTATTCATTACTAACGTTGTCGAGTTGTTTTCTCGATATTTTTACCCCGGTCATTATGCAATGTAAATTGAAATTAATACATTTATATTTGATTTGATTTAGACTATCTATATTCCTTAGATTTTGTCGTACGTTTTATGAATTATACATTTTCCCCTTATCTGTCTAATATTACTTGATTAAATGACCATCAATTACTAAATCATTATGCTAATCCTATACATTTTTCCACGCACATAAATGCAAATTAATCGACGTTAATTAAACGTATACACCAGTCCAGGTCTATTAAAACAGTTAAACTTTGAATAACTTATGACTTGTCTGCTTTAAATTAGTCTGATATATACACGGATTGCAAACATGTAGGCTATGATATTTCTAGAATACAAAGAGTCAAATATTTCAATCAGAATATGAAACGTTTTCTCCTATTCCTCATTCATGTTTCAGTTTGTTTTCAGATTTTAAACATCAAAATTAACCATATGTGGTTATTCAATTTCGAGCAAGCCTGAGATTGATGAGGTAAAAATCATATTCTTTTTGACAATCAAATTTTATGTTGGTGGTGGGGGTAAAAAGCTGTTAGTTTTAAAATTGTTTGTCGGAATAAAGAATGTTATTCAGGCAAGAATACCACATCCCCCTCAAAAAGAATGTGCCATGAGAATTTTGAAACATTAAATAACAACTATATTCGAGTCTTATCCTCCTCGATTCCACCCTCCTCTCCTCGATCACCTCCAACACCGCCTCCGCCTCTGGCCTCCTCGCTCCGAGCCGCTACTGCCTCCTCCTCATACTCCTCCTACATACTCCTCGGCCTCCTTACCTCCTCCTCCTCCTCCATCCTGCCCACTCCTCCTCCTCCTCCTCTCCTCCTCGCTCATCCCTCCTCGCTCCTCCTCCCTCTCTCACTTCCTCCTCCTGCCTCCGCAAGCCTCCTCCGACCTCCTCCCTCCGACTCCTCCTACTCCACCGCCTCCGTGCCTCGCGTCCGCCTCCGCCTCCGCCTTCCTCCTCCTCGGCCCTCTCCTCCTGCCTCCATCCTCCTCCTCCTCCTCCCTCCGAGCCCCTCCGACCTCATCCTCCGCCTCCTCCTCTCCTCGCTCTTCCTCCTTCCTCCCCCTCCTCTCCTTTCCTCCCCCTCACTCCTTCCTCCCCGTCCTCCTCGTCCTCCTCGTCCTCCCTCCCTGCCCCTTCTCCTCGCCTCTCTTTTCGTATTTGCTTTAACTAATACAGTCCAAGAGCGCGAACCCGATTTTGACAGCGAACCGCTGCAGAAAATTGAATTTCCAGAGATTGTGTCAATATCAATCTTGCTGAAGGGTGGTCAGGTTGATGTCCTGTAAGCACGTTAACGGGAGACACGGATCTCATTGCCCGAACGAGAAAATAACTACACATAGGAAAAAATGAACGGAAGAAACATGAATAAGAGAGAGGTTAGCCTAAGTGGTAACTGGTCCTTGGGGAGAAACGAGTAGTTACCTAGTACGGAACTCTTTAATTCTCTAACCTCCCTTACATTCCCGTCCTTATTGAATAACAGTAACGAAAATTAAAATTCATCTTTAACGCCATTTCTATTTTTGGTTTAGTCTACTCACATCCTCTCTTGGGATTACTTTAAACCCGTTTTGCCTCCGCCCCTTGCTAGAAGAAATAAACCCGGCGAAACATAACAATTGTCCCGTTCCTTACACAGGATAAATCTCTTTTTAGATATTTGAGTTGCAGACATTTAAATAAAACAGAGAAACACTAAAGAACGTAGCATTCTCTGCTTGCAAATGTGTTGCACCTAATATATATAGGTTATGGAAGACAAAGAGAAAACGTGGCCGAAAGCAAGCTGGTCGTTTTAAAGGACATTACTGTAATACTGGTTTCAAAATATTCCATTCTATTTTTGAACTATGTTGAGTTGCAGTAATTTAAATAAAACCAAAAAAACGTAGCATCATTATTTTGTTTACATGTTTTTTCCGTATTAAGTTGTTAAACAATGTCAATGTAAATGCAGAGAATAAATGGCCCGAAAGCTAGATGACCTATTTAAAGACATTAATGTAATCCTATTTTGTCCCCAACAATGGACTATACAGTTAAAACTGGGTCAATATAATGGACCTGCGGATACGATCACCGTTATAAATACATATTGCAGATAAACGGGCCCAGGGAGTAATAACAGTACTGTTATGCCGCAGAAAATTGGGTTAATGCATTCGTAAAATGGGGGGAGATTTTTTAATCAAAAAAATCCTCAATATTGATATCAAAATCCACGTAAATTATTAAGGTCAAGTAGCTCAACAATTTGTAGCTTTAAAATGCTCAAAACATGCACGAAAATCTACTCTGGAGCGTTGTGGGTTCGTGATACAAGGAAGAATCCTTTGTAACGTCTCCAAGGAATTTATGGTATTAGTATTACTTTTCCCCCACGGCCTGGCAATTTAATTCAGGTCAAAATGCTTGTCGGCCATGTAGGATACAAGAGAATGATTTTTGCATTACCGGTGATAGAAAATTATATGACGATATTATAGCAGAAACAAGCTAACAGCTGATGGAGTATACCTTTTGCAGTGCATACAATTACAAAAGCAAAAAATATAACCGTCATACTCCTTTAAACATCTAGACTCTCTTAGAATATTGGAATGGTAATAACTATATACAGGTCCTCAGCGTAGTTACATTGACTATTATTTGTGAATCGACTTTTGTCTGATAAAAGGTCATTTACATCTGGCACCGCAGCTAATTTTTATTTAACCTCGAGTTTGTACCTGGTGTTCACAAACGAAATGTTGTTTTGTTTAAAAAACAATCAATATGAATCAATAACCCTTTTAACACATTAGGAAAACAATGTCAATACGTGGGGTTCTTTATATAATATTTAAATCCTGTATCACTGGTAAATTTTCACATTCCACCCATTGGATGTACATACGCAGCATCCTAGTGGTAATTCATGGAACGTTTACTTAATTCGATGATGCCTTCGAAAGGGAAACATTACCTTTAAACAATTATACACTTTTAAATAATACAAAGTAATAAAACTTGACAAGGTAGACACACGCATGTAGCACGCCTATATATATCACCAACGAAGACTATCAAATCTTCAAGAATTTTATGCCGTGGAAATTGATGTTGTTTTATGAGATAATTTGTACTCGTAAAAAAGGTGGCAATGGACGTGGCGCTTTGATCTCTCTCATGTATGATGGTTAACACAGAGCGCATGTCCGTCACGGGGATAGCCTTCAGTCAAGGCTTGTGTGGCTGTAATGATATCAAAACAGCTGCCAGTTGTCATGGTTTGTTAGTAGTGAGTCTGCTCAACGGATGCAGCCGTCACACGGGATATTAGTAGTTGCCATCAGGTAGCCAGTGCCGTTTGATGTGTTCATTCGTACTGCACATGTTTTTAAATAATATAACGCGAGGGCCTTGACCAAGAGGCTACCACGGGTCACTCTGGTGCATCCTGGACATAATTATATCACTTTGGAGGTTGAGCATGTTGAGTGTGGTTCAAAGAAAATGAATGTTTAAATAAAGATACAGTGACGTGTGCAGGATCAACAAGACGTTGGGGAGGGGGGGATAAGAGGGTTAACAGGGGGGCAAGGTATGCACCCTATAGGGGGAACCTGTGTCCAGCATACTTGGTCCATAAGTGGTACATTAAAGGCATATATGCGTGGGTTATAAAGGGTAGTCAGCAAATTCCAACTCGACTCCACCGTAATCCTCTCGAGGTAAACTCACGATATGTGTTGGATCGATCGAAGAGAGGTGCTTCGAAATATCTGAACAAAGGCCTTCTTATGAAATCGCATGCAGCAAACAAATTTCTCACGCTGTCACCTAGGCATCAAACAGCGGGCACTTTGAAGTCGGTTGCGGTTAAGCGTGTTACGTGATATTTTCGCTCGTAAACATCTCTGATAGATCTCCATTCGACTAGTACAAACATTCCGAACGCGACTATTTTTGATGCATTTTTGACTCGGGTATTCGGAAGTGGGACAGTTTTGCGATCGCTACTTATAACTGAGCCAATGGGGATTACGTACCGTGCGTAAAAGTGCGCAAGATGGATCCACGCGTCTATAACCCACCGCATATATGCCTTTAAAAACCTGCCCACGAAGCCTACCAAAATGAGACAGAAGTCACGATGAATATAAGAAAAAAAAGTGTCTTTATAAACCCCCTCAAAAAAAGTTCGGAAACTCAAGTTTCATCGATCATATCTCTCGTGTTTTTTAATAAGATACTCGAAAATCGGTGTCACAATAAAGCCTCATTATTACCTTTCAAACGATGCATTATGTGTAGTGATTATGCAATTGGGGCGATTGCAGTAGCCCAGAGAATAGGGGGAGGCAGGAAGTGAAAATCTCGCAAAATGGCCCCAATGCATTCAATTTACGAGTGCAAAACTGTGTTGACCAGTTTTCTAAAGGTTAACATCTATTGAATGCTGCCACCCCTTTCCATTCATCAAAATTGTTGAATTTGATACCATTTTAATGGAAATTATCTCTTCCTTACGATGGCATATTAATCGTAAGGATTATGCAAATGGGGTGTGTGCAGCGAACCGGAATATGGAGATGGGTCGAGTGTGAAATCAGACAAAGAGATATGGAGTTGACAAAAAAATCAGAGCGTTGCATTTTTGTTTAGCTTTTGGGAGGATTTTTTAGCATTTCAAATAAAATATTCATGATTTAAATTGATATCAACGGAAAGCCCCAACAACTCTCCTGTATGAAAATGTGACATTTATAATGATTTTTGTAAAGGGCGGCTGCAGGGAAGTGAATGTGGGGGAGCCTCAAAAGTGACCCATTTCAAAACGCTCTGTTTGGTGTCGGTATCTGTAAACCATTGTGTAGAGATGTAATGCGACTTGAATGAGTTGGCCATGAATGAGAGGAATTCAATTGAAAACGCATGAATAGTGCCTTGAAATCAGAGCGTTCAAAATGGGGTCACTTTTGAGGCTCCCTCCCATTCATTCTCCCTGCAGGCCGCCCTTTACAAAAATCATTATAAATTTCACATTTTCATACAGAAGAGTTGTTGGGCTTTCCGTTGATATCATATTTGATCATGAATATTTTATTTGAAATGCTAAAAAATCCTCCCAAAAGCTCGAAAAAATGCAACGCTCTGATTTTTTTGTCAACTCCATACCTTTTTGTCTGATTTCACACTCGACCCATCTCCATATTCCGGTTCGCTGCACACACTCCATTTGCATAATCCTTACGATTAATATGCCATCGTAATGAAGAGATAATTTCCATTAAAATGGTATCCAATTCAATAATTTTGATGAATGGAAAGGGTGGCAGTATTCAATAGAATGTTAACTTTAGAAAACTGGTCAACACAGTTTTTCACTCGTAAATTGAATGCATTGGGGCCATTTTGCGAGATTTCAACTTCCTGCCTCCCCCTATTCTCTGGGCTACTGCAATCGCCCCAAATGCATAATCACTACACATAATGCACCGTTTAAAAGGTATATAATGAGGCTTTATTGTGACACCGATTTCGAGTATTCTTATAAAAATACGAGAGATATGATCGATCAAACTTGAGTTTCCGAACTTTTTTTGAGGGGTTTAGACAGGTAATATTTTGTGAAAACTGCCTTACTAGGAAGTCAATTTCAATAACTTTTGTAAACAGTTGGTCGGTATGAACAGGTGATCAAAAGATCATGATTGTCAGCAGTGTACTATCGTCCTACTTCTGTACTTTGGCCATGAGTGTACATTAATAGCCACAGGCCCTGAGAATGAACCCCCCCCCCCCCAATCTTTATCCGGCTACGCCAGCGATCACATGGGAGTGTTTCAAGTCAAGCTTTTGTTTGACGTACGAAGAAAGACCCTTCTCATAACATGAATATAAAGTCCATCTTCTCACTTGATCCAAAATGAGACGAGACACAAATGGAAGATGGAATTATGGAAATACACTATTTTGTCATGAATAATGTGATATTAATAGCGCCAAATTCTCGGTAAACTGTCAGACCAAGTCAAGTTTGTCTATTGCTGTTGCTGTTTTTGTAAAGAAGATTGATGACATTACACGAGGATTATAACGAGCATTCAGTGTGGTGGAGAGGTCAGTGTCTAGCCACTGATGCATGCGATATGACCGTCAAGGGTCTCTTGTAATTAGCCAGTGCAATATATCATATGCGAGCATTCTACAAGAAGCAGCATATATAACCCAGACGGACGGGGGCAAAGACCACAATGATGTTGTTAGTGTTCTTGTTGTTTATAGTGATGTTGATTTTGTTGTTGATGTTGTTTCTGTTGTTTGTTATTGTTGCTCGTTGGCAGCATCGTTCAGACGAGTACAGTATTCTCCATAAGATGGACGGGAAAACCTGTATAAAAAGTGAACCTGTTTTTATTCGTGATGTATCCATGCCAGTTATGGTGGCATTTACCGGGGGAGAGTTTCGTAGCCAGCGATTGACAGCCAGAGGGGTGGGGGTGCACTAGATAAGAAACAAAGGGGGTTACGGTCATGGGATAACAAAGGCTGTAGCATGTGCCATGCACTAGATATAAAGTTCGATAACTGTTTGGTTTGGTTTTGTTTTTGTTTTTTTTGCTTGTTTGTTTGTTGTCGTTGTTGTTTTTGTTTTGTTGCGGGGGGAGGGGGTCTCCAAGCGAGGAGAATGTGCATTGTGCATGGGGCATCCGCCAGCTTTACATTTCGCTGGCTCCGCCACTGCAGGAAAGAGGGGAGGGGGGGGGGGGGGTATCACTTGCCACACATCCATCCTCTTCTGTAAGTACACCACTCTTATGTTTGAATCCCGATTGTGAATCGATATCTAATGAAGATGTGAACGAACCGAATAACCAAGAGGACATTATGAGCCACCGAGCTATGACACCACCAAACAATGAATTTACCCGGAAGTGGTTTATCTATTTTAATGCAAGGATGGCCGCCCATTTTCGGGATTAAATGTCGTCTACCGCCCCCGCCCCGCCCCCCCCCCCCCCCCCCCCCACTCCCACACACACACACATTACATAAACTCTAAAACTCCATAACGTATTTCCTCATTTTCTTCATTTTATTGTTTCTCATCCATCCGCGTTGATACTGTTCGCGCGATTTTTACTGTCTAAGAATTTAATCATGATTAATATGAATACAGACAAACATACACTTATATATATGCATACAAACAAAACTACACACTCAAATAGGGTCGTGTCTGGGACTAAAAGAAACTTTCCATTTTGATCTTTATTTTGTCATAAAATTAATTTGTTAATGCTAAATATGTTACTCATTGTGGAAATAGTTTCGCTCATAATATCGCTAATGATATTTGTTTGTCTCGCAATGTATGGTCAACAAGGAATCTAAAGATCACGACGTTTCGTGCGCCGCTGCAACACTTCGTCAGGTGATACAAATATACTGTAAGCAAGGGTATTTATACCCTACGGCTGGCACAGTGCGCGTTTTCCTGCTTGAGCGAGTAAGCTCCTAATTGGCCAGTTAAGAACATGTCCTATTGGCCGAAGAACACGGGTGTATCACCTGACGAAGTGTTGCAGCGGCGCACAAAACATCTTGATCTTTAGATTCCTTGTTGACCATACATTGCGAGACAAACGAATATCATTAGCGATATTATTAACAATTAATTTGTCATAAACATGTTCATTAAAATTACATTCCGTGCACTAAAAAACGCCCCAATACTTCGCAATAATTATGATACCCCACTTCGTATCACTCAGGGTGATGACGTCACAATTGGCTTAGTGACGTAACAAATAGCTTAGCTGTGTATTCTCTAGATTGAGTATGTATTTACCCATTTAGCCTCGCTAGACAAGACGGAATAAAATCAAGAAAAGTTTTTAAACAGCAGTCTTGCTTAACATTCTATACTTAAATATTCAAATGGGATTAATTGACGGTCATAAATGTAATGATGGATATATTTTCTCATAAAATGAACGGATATTGAAAAACGATTCCAGATAATGACTAGTATTTAAGACGCCTTAGAGAAAAGAGATGACTGTGATTACACTGTAATCCATTACGAACTATTTTGAGTAGTATACGTATCCAAATACGTCATTGTATTAAAACTTTGCCGTTTTCTTCAAAATTTCTATCTATAACTGATTTCCTTATCACTAGCATGAGTGTAGGCATTGTGAACTTAGGTATAGTAAGTGACTCGATTGATGTTCTACAGTTCACACCACCATCGCTGAGCAATAATAATTGTTTGAGGTATATCATTTTTGTATGAGATTCGTAATTTGCAAATAGCCCGTATTAGGTTTAAAATAAACGAATGAAACAATTTCCAAAGTAGATACGCGTTTTTGTTTCCAGCCAGACACATAGCTTAGTTACAGAAGGTTGTATTATAATGACTATATAATAATCCATGTTAATTGGTGAATACAAATCACTCATTATCATGTTTGTGTACACCAAGACCAACATCAGTCTCTGTTTCTTCAACAGTTGTTCCACTGCTGGCTTCGTCCGACTCCATTGGCCGATTCTGCTACAAGATCAGTGGGTGTGGTGTGGTCGGATAATCATATTTGTATTAAATTAATTTTAAAAAACCCGTTTGGAAGCGGTTATTTCTAACTAGTGTAGACCTAGCAATCTGATACGCCTGACTCCGTCACAGTTTCGCCGTCTGTTTGCAGATATCTAATTATAAAAGTGCAAAACAAAAGCTCTGACTTACCTCTGATTTACCCCGCTCTGCACGTACGTATTTTAAATGTGTAGATGGGGGCATGAGAAATGAGGATTACCCCTCTCCCCCTCGCCTCGCCCTCCCCTCCCCTATTTGGTACCGCTATGGCTTATAAGTCTCACATTGTACGTTTATCCTAGTTACCTATACAGGTTAAATTCATTACTAGCCCTCGTGTATCGATATTGATTGGAAACACCAAACATGTTAATAAACAAAATAAGGATGTGTTTGTTTTGCATTTATCACATGCTACTACGCCCCCTCCCCCCCTCACACACTCACACACACGCACACACAGACATACTTTTCTTTTTAGGGACACCTTTCCCTTTTCTTTTCTCCTTTTATTAAACCATTAACTTACCTCCCCGGCGAGAATCCATAGCTGAGCAGTCCCCGCGTCTCGCTATCCGCATCGCGCCGGATCGATTAAACAGACATTTGTACCGTGTGTTCGGCCGTTGACGATCGATCATGTAAACACGCGTTATTAGGTTAAAGTGACATTTCCTCAAACGCGAAATTCAGCCAGCTATAGCTAGCTAGCTCGCCGTGGGCTCGGGAAAGAAAGCTAAAAGGAAGTCAAATTTCAATTAGAAGGAAATGTGGTCCCATCTTTTTCTTCTTGTTCTTCTTCTTCTCTCCTTTTTAGAGGGGCATATTTGAACTAAAAATAGCCGTGTTTCAGTGCGCTCACATCAGTATGACTGTACTGTTAAAGGACCTAAATAATACAACGTACTTTTACACTTATTCCATAGTTGATGACTTGTAAAATATGTTTTAAAAATCCATGAAAATAAACACAGTAGTGATTTAAGACTAATTTTCTGATGCCAAATCTCATTTAGCAGCCAATTTACGCCCCACCCACAATTAGGGTCCAGAATCGGCAGCGTGATTGACATGTGATTGACAATTCATTGGCTTACGTCATGACGCGTCATCTACAGAATTTAGTTCATTAATCCGTTCTTTAGATGACGTCACATTTTTGCGATTTAAAATGGGCGTTCCCAGGACAATAAGATATTTACTAATTACCCCAAAATTGATTGATTTCATGAGAAATGACTGCCAATTTCTTTTTCTTCAGGACAAATTACGTATAGAGAGCCGAATTGTGTAGTCCCTTTAAGTACCAAGGTATATACACTTGCCCGATCACACTGAACAAACCACTGTTGTTCTCTGGAAAACGAAAGGGTTCCATTGTAAATCCGATGTAATCAGCCAAGTTACATCTATGCAGATAAACCTGTTTTTAGTTACCACATTATGAAACAGCAGTGATATTCAAAGATACATTAATTAAGGATGAAAGCATTTCAGTAGTCACATAATATTCAACTATATGATAAAACTTATCAAAATATTATTGATGTGATAATAGCAACAATATGAGTATTGATCAAAATGCTCCATGACGCTTGCATTCTATAAGGGTATGTTCTCGCCAATTAAATGTAATGTCACTTAAAGGGATAGTTGAGTATTAGTCAAACTTAACTTTAGTAACCAAAACCTGCACCATTACGGTACAAAGTAATAGTTATAACTTCACCATGCTCGAATAGTATACACAATTACAAACGAATAAGTAAAACCCCTGTTATCATTCAAAAAGAGCCGTTACAACTCAAGAGGGCGCTATTTACAAAAATCATTGGTTTTGGCCTTTTTTCATAAACAAATTGTGCATTTAATGTTTGTTAAAAAAATTATTCAATAGAGATATCATCAACGACTTTTTTTTTTCAAAGTAGTCTTCGAGCATTTTTTTTTATTTTTCTAAATATCGCCCGGTGATTGCCGGTGAAGAACATTTTGAATAAAAATATATTTATGGATATTTCAGCCGTTTCTGAACCGATTTTGATCAAATAAAGTTTATTCTGTCATTAAAATTGTATGTTCTTTCGAATTTGACAGTCAGTTTTTAATTATCTCACAAAAAAATATCGAGGGGCACTTCGGGAAATACCAATACTCAACACTACGTTTAAATGGTGCAACATGGGCTTTATTAGCGTCTTTTCGCTCGGCGACGGGACTATGGCTACAACGCTAATCTTAGCGGGGGGTCGCACTCAGAGCGAAAATTTCCCCGTAGCGGCCAAACCTAGGACGGTAGTTCGCCGAGTTAACGTCGGGCGTAGAGCCGCTACGCGGGTACGTGATCAGCCAATCAGAGCGCTTGGACGGCGAGGCTCGCTGCCTCACGTGTTTCATGCACTGATTCGTACACACGCGCTGCATGCACAGTACAGTATGCCTATAGTACAACATGCATGATAAATGGAATGAGTGAAACTCCCGCGTATTCAGAATTGCGAAACTGCAAATAGATCGCGATGGTAGCCAGAGTACGGGGACGATCAAAGCTAATTTAAATCCCCCGTAGCCGCACCTCCCGTCGCACAGCGAAAAGACGCTATTGTCATGGGAATGCACTTCATAAGGGGAGATGCATGCTCTTTGTTTTTGTTTAATTATTCCGTTTGGTTATTATTGTGTTTTTAAAAATGTATGTGTGTTCCCAAGCCCGCTCCCCGTACCTACACCGCAGTGTGACTTTAGCATAAAATGAAAAACAATGGAAAATTGCTGGGGTTAGTTCGAGCATCTGACAACAATTCATCTCTTTACAAAGATGTCAATCCTATCCTATTTCGCCATGATATACAACGTACATTCTGAATATTCATTATATTCCGCTTTCTCCTTATGACAAACAAGGATAATTATACATGACAGCTGAATTAAATGTGTTTGTTTTACTCGGCCTTTATTTATTCGTTGTCCCCGACCTATTCCAAGGACTCCGCGTTGAAGTAAAAAAAAATCTCGATCAAGACCGGGGTTAATGGCCCAATTTTCCCTGAAATATCCATCAATGGGACTTTCTAAATTACACATTTCATTTCCACTTCAAGGAAATGTCAATCATAATAGGTATGTGGATATTCTTTTTTTTCAACACATCATCGTTGTTCTAATTGTCTTCCCATCGGGGTCATTGTCTCATAATAGCTTTCTCAACCCGCTAATAACTCGAATATAAATCACAACGTCCTTCCATCACTCTTAGAGACGCGGTAGAGTATGTTTGTATAGTATATATTCCGGATCTATTAATCAAATATTGGATCGGCTAATTGGGTCAGAAATGGTGCATGTTGTCTAGAAAACAAACACACGTGAATGCCAACACGTTTTTATTAACGAAACGTGCTTGATGAGTCAATCCGTCTAATTACCAATAAATCCGTCTAATTTCCCTTGAATGAGACATGCGGTCGCTTGAACAAATAGTGAGCTGATAAAGATGATGATGGTGGTGGTGGTGGAGACGGTGATGGTGATGATATGATGATGGTGATGATGATGATGATGATGATGATGACGATGATGACGATGATGATGATGATGATGATGATGATGATGATGATGATGATGATGAGATGATGATGATGAGATGATGATGATGATGATGATGATGATGATGATGATGATGATGATGATGATGATGATGATGATGATGATGATGATGATGATGATGATGATGGTGATGGTGATTAAGATCAAAATGCGGCCGAAGATGACGATGATAAAGAGATTAATAACTGCTAACATGTTTTACTGAATATTTAAATGATAAACAAAGATATGCAATGAAGATCACATGACAGTCAGGTACACAATGTAAGAGAACGCCACACCAAATGTATGTGCAGGCTCATGTGTAGTTTGTAGAAGTGTGGGCTAGTTATATTATAATGACTGATTGGAGAAAAGTGAAATCATACATTTTTTTTAATTTTGAACTAAAGAGAGCTTGAGGAATAAAGTGGAGGAAAGTGTTAAGTGGATAAGAAATAGTGCATATTATTGTCACTTATCCTATGTGTGTAGGTACGTTTGCGTGTATGTGTGTTTGTCTCTGTGCATGTTTCTGATGCCCCTGATTTCGATTTTATTCTCTACATCCAATAGTTGTGGGCATAAATGTGAGGCTTGACATATCTGAATAAATACCACATCTTTCTCAGATTTCATACATCTGTATATCGGGTTCCCGTTACCACCTGAATATTGAATATTGAACGGTAAACCATATTCTTGTAGACAATAACTAAAATAAGAGTTCGGTAACATTATGCTCATTTTATAAGTGTCATTTCATCCCAGGTTTACTGACAACAAAACATGGAAAGACGATAAACAATTATAGCAAGCCGCACGGAACTTTTGGCGTGTTCTATATATATTCGGGCATCGACATTTCTTCCATTGCGTCATCGCCAATATTTGAACGGTGATTGAATTTGCCGAAAAGGGACAGACTGAGTTCACTGAATACAGTTTGTATTTTCATTTTTGGTAGAAATAGAATATCAAAAGTCGTGTTCATCAGACTTCATGTATTGGTTGTTAGCCGTGTGCATGCCCGTTATGTTATTCACTGTGAGTCGGAATAACATGGGGGTCATGTTGTAGGTTATCAACCTTCGTACGTTTATGTAGGTGACACTGGATTAAAGTCGCCCCTTTCATTTGGGTTTAATCTTAAGCCGTATCCTCTCAGAGACTCAGATCGACTATAGCATGCTAATAAGCATCACATCGTTCATATTCCCCAAACCGTTTGTGCACGCCCCCCCCCCCCCCCCACCCCCTTCTCCCTCCGACCTATAAATTAACTTCAGGTTAGAGATAAATGCAAGTAAAAGTGTAGTTTGTTTTTTCTGATCTGGTGATACAATGAAACAAAGTTTATTTATAGAGACTAAAATAACATACATGAGTGTCTGGCGATCAAATAAACGCAGCGAGAATATACAATTCCAATACTACCCGAACTGGCATGTATTATTGTGTAGTACATAATTTGTGTAAACCATAGAATAACTATTATATGAAACCACTGTGTTCTATTGACATATTGTGTCTGTGCAAATTGGCTAATGTGGCAAAGGGGCTATTGGGTATTCCGACACGGGGTCGCATCAGTGATTGTACATATTGGCAACCATGGTTGGCGGTCGGTATGGTTCCTGTATTAGCATTAGCAGTGCGTTAGATATGCAATATGAAGCGTTTCGTTGCTAAAAGCAATACAATTGTAAAATAAATAAGACCGCCATCGTAAAATGCAAGACAATGCCTTTCAAATCATACATTGCTTCTAACTTATTAAGGTACTTTTATGTTAATGCTACCGACTGCAACTACGTTCTTAACTCTTTAATCGTATTTCCAAAATGTCACATTGCAAATGCGATACTGTCCTTTTTCATAAAAGAACATTTATTGAAAGTGCAGAAAGTCGAAGTTCCCAATGTGTAATGGCAGCTTGCATGAATATTATTGGGAGCAAATCTGATATCAAAGTCTGAGCCATCATTTTGGAGAGAGAGAAAGGGCAACAAAACACTAGCATTTATCTCCCTTGATCAAACTGTTCTTGGATGATGCAAAACACGACTGGTACATGTATTGTAAGACAATGATATTATTTACAGTCCCTCAAGTCAAGATTACACGACATTGATATATACGAGGCTTTGCATGTGAGGCATGCTTTGCTAACATGAGGATTGCAGCATTTATATACGAAAACGGATTCAAGAAAGAATTGCAGATAAGGAGAGGGGAAAATGAAGCATCCCATAAGACCAAAGGATATTTTCATGATTTACACAGATTTGTAATACTGACATTTTTGCATCGCAGAGACGTGAATGACAAGTTTTAAGAGGAAGAGGAATAAATAAGAGTTGCATGAAAAAGGTGTTTAAGGAGTCCCTAAAGACAATTAGCCATTCCAAGATCTCTCTGAGATAGAAAGTGACATTTTGCATTGATGGTTGATACGTTCCAGTGAGATTATTTTATCTAATGTGCCAATCAGTTTGTTAAAGTGTATATACACGTCTCACAAAATGGCAGAGGCATCCCGAGAAACATTAAACGGAGAGAGCAGCAATTGTGGGTAAATTGTCTAGCTGAAGGGTTAGGGTTAGAGATGATTAATTGATTTTACCATGAATATCGTTGGATATGAATACCGTTACCAATAGAATTAAAATACTGTAGTGTATTTTAAACGAATGTTTGATTGCAATTCAAAACATAGATTTGTTGTAGCATACGGTATCGAATCAAATGTAGTCATAGTATAGTAGCAACTGTCAACAATAAATGGTATTCTCGATTGGCATTCGTTTTATTTCTAGCGAAACTTCTTGTAATAATACTTCTCATACAACTTGGAGTTTTGGCGGGAAACTTTAATACAAGGACGCAATTCATACAGTTCTACGAATCTCAATCTCGACCCCTCCAGTGTGCAAATACAAGAAAGTGATCCGCTGAAGACAAATAAAGGGTGAAGGAAACCACCTTCTATAAGACTGCATCGATGTTAATGAACTTGTAAAGGATACAGCGTGATACCACTTTAAATCTCTACTTCAAACAACATGTAAGAGGGTTCTATTACAGTGGTATAGTAAAGGGGATGTGGGGAAAGCTGCTCATGCTCTGCAAGATTATTAACGCAAAAAGGGGCAGAAATATAAATAATAATCCATTAGAAGGGTGATTCCGTATAGAGGATAATTTGAGCCCCCCCCCCCCCCTCCCCACCCATCGACCTTCCATCTATTCAGTAGCTTAATAAAAGCCAACTGACTAGAGGTGGAGGGGATGCAAATTATGTGGGTACACTTTGTGTATTCCTATTTGTTTGTATATCTAATGAAATTTGTAGTGGGTTTGTTTTTCTTCAAACGATTGGGGAAATGTGCCCACCCCTACTCTTTACTCCACTGGCGCCTATCTACCGCACTGTTCCCAGCACACCCCTGTGTCCCCCCCCCCCCCCCCCCCCCTCCTCCCTTGTGGGTTGACTCTGGCTCCGCCAATGGCGTCCTAAATATTGATCACCTCTTGACTGTCTTGTAAGTTTGAGCCTTTTATCCCTGTATGAACGATGCAACGAACCCCCCTGTGGCAGGGTTTCGTAATGCGGGTCAGAGAATTGCTTAATATCAGCATTAAAGGGCAGAATGGGGGCAGGTCTTTAACCTGTTCCCTACTAGATTTCGCAATCCCCATTTAGTTAAAACAGGACATACCACGTTCCCGTAGGCAAGGGTAAAATTAAATAAATCTGACCGAATCCGGGAAACCCTTATTGACCAAACAGCAGATAGATTGGTCAAAAGGGCTTAAGGCAGCAAGCCGATGTCCATCAGGATGTAATGACCAATCGGTCAGTCATTTAACAAGTAAGTAGTTGAAAGGCCTCTGCCTGAACGGTCCATTTCTGTCCTTTTTGTATTGCAAACAGAGTAACGTTGTCGTCAATAACCTCAGGGAACTGTCCGATGTCACTGTACAATTTGTACATATTTATTTATTGTACACTGATGCGGTCTTTAAGGAAGGAAAGATAGTATTATACACAAAAATTGTCAAAGGCAAATACTTTATTGAAGAAAACTATAACGATTTGAAAGAAACAAGGAACATAGATGGACAGAGGAAGTTGGTTGCCAAGTCAGTGGTGGTGTCCCTTCCATGCTTACGATAAACAGGGTTTGATGTGGATAAATGAGATAAAGTGATATTGTTTACACTGATGCTCTCTATAGAAAGACACTTTAAAATGCAAAGGAAAGCAGAATTACAAATTAAAAGAATGTTAACATTACGAAGGAGCAAACGGAGATGGACGGATGAAGTAAGTTTCCAAGTCAATGGTGGTGCCCCTACCATGCATACAACAAAGATATGGGAATGGTGAGGTAAGGTGGGAGAATAATCCACTGATGAATATATGATATAGGATAACATACATCCTACACACACCTTAGCCCGAGTATATTCGAGACCATAGTCTTAACAAGGGTTAACATGATTAATCCATCGAGGTCTGCCGGAAGTCAAAACCGTCTCCATCGGTTTTATCTTGATATATCTTGGTCAAGTTTAGATCACAATGTGTATATTTTGTATCGATGGCGTGAGAGCGTTATTGCAGATTGCCACACCCCTCGAAGGTATTCACATCTTGTTTGATCAAGCGTTTGATCTTTGCCTTTGCGAGAAAGATGGATGAAACCGGGACTAAAGAGTGGGATGAGAGGGGGAAACCCGTTGTATGTTTTTACTCTAGAGGGATTATTTGTGCAAGAGAACGCTTGAGGGTGCCTTCTTGAAGAGGGTAAACATCTTCGAGCTGTCGACAAAAAGTAAGTTATGAAGGAAGAGGGAGGGAGGGGAAGGAGAAAGGGTAAGGATTGTATATTTTGAAATCTTAAAGTTTACCATGTTTACAGTCACGCATTTGGACTGTACAACGCAACATGTGGCAACTCGCAAAAAGAAAAACTCGCAAAAAGAAAAAAGTGAAACCGATGAAGTAAGAGAGAAGGGGAAGCATACGGTATTTCAGATGATACTACAGGTATGCTTCAAATCTGTAAAGATATCTGCGCGAGACTAAGCTGGACGTGGCGGGTAGAAGTAAGAGAAAACAAATTATGCTTTCTTTCACAATAACATTAGAAGAGTTTGAAGAGGAGGGGGAAGGGGATAACAGTTGAATTGTTCGACTCAAAGATGATTATCTGCATCTGCAAGGTGGCAATTTGTGGAAAGGAAACATTCGTGTAGCGAAATCGGGAACATGGGAGGAGAAAGAGATTGGCATAGCCTGTGTTTCAACCTTTTCTGGGTGTTTATGTTTGCGCGACAGGAGGGCTAAGTTAAAGGCGGTAGCTTGCAGAGGAAATATGCGCTCTTTGCAGTCAAAGCTAATAGGAAGTAAGGGAATAGGGGATGCAATCTGGGATGTGATTGGAAGGAAAGGGGAGGGACAGAGGGTACCGAAGAAATGTTTCAAATCCAGAGGGATGTTTGCCCAAGAGAACTGTAGCAGCATGCCCGGGAAGAAAGGTGTTTTTTTTTTGTCAAGCATTTGAATTTTTAGAGGAGGGAGAGGGGGGGAACATAATTATATTGTGCTTCGAATCCTTAGGTTGTATTTGCGCGAGAACATTGAGATGGGGATGGCTAAAGGTGGCCGCTCGCAGATATCAGGGAGATAAGAACGTTGTCGTGCAGTCAGATTAAAGAAGCGGGTGATGGGCGGGAAGAGGGTACCAGTGATACCTTCCAAATCTAGGGGGACTCCGCATGGCAGAGTGTTAAGTGTGGCAGCGTTGCTGTCTGATCATATTCGAAGAAGACATAAACTGGAGAGGGAGACGAGGAGGGGAAGATGTGTGACATGGAGAGAATACCACTTGCATGTTTAAAATCTAGAGGAATGTTTGCACGATGGATGCATGGGTAAATACGGCAGGTTGGAAGAGGAACGAGAAGGGGTATTATATAGGAAGAGCGCGACCTTTCCTGGCCGAATCTATTTAACTCTCGCAATAAGCAAGAGAGGCGCATGTACAATACCAAGACCTTTTTTTTTTTTAAATATATAATGCAATACGTGCCTTCGCAGTTGTTGCGATTGCAAGATCACGTGACAAAATTCTAGTACGGCCGGATTTCAAAACGACGTAGCAGCCGCCGCTTTGTGTATAATGTCAATGGACTCTTTACTTCCTGGCATGACACCCGAAACTAAATGAAGATATTTATTCATGAATATCAACTCTATAACACTGTCATTGCCTAACATATATCGAGAACAATATACATTTTCAGATAATTCAAGGAATACGATCGTTTGTTTAAAATTCAAGGATACAACTCGATTTTGATTGACAAAAATGACTCTCCTTTCTTCCTGCCGCGCCGTACATTGCACTCAAACATATGCAATTGGGCCCAATGGTTTCGTGTTTCGTATAACTGCAGAACGAAATCAAGAACCCGATCAACTACTTAGTATTCATTTCTGACAAACTTGATATGATTTCCCCTTAGTATGGAATATCTAAAATACATTTCAATGCTTTTCTATACAAAGATAATTCTTACCCTTCATTTGAGACTGTGTTTGTTGCAGTTTCCCGAGCGAAACATAGCTAGCACGGCCCGGGTGCGGCCCGGGTACAGTACGCACAATGCAGACAGTGCTTGAACTGCATGTAGCTTGATTGCATGCAATGCAGTGCGCCGCCAGCCGTGTGATTATAAGTGGCATTCGAGTTTCGAAATATGTTCATTAAAATTCAGTTTGTTGCATTATAATGTGACAGAAATTATCGAATTTGTTGGAAATGATAGACAGATGTTGCTCTCTTTGCATAATTAGCACTGAAAGTGTCATGAAATTAATATTCTTGAATAAATATCTTCATTTAGTTTCGGGTGTCATGCCAGGAAGTAAAGGGTCCATTGACATTATACACAAAGCGGCGGCTGCTACGTCGTTTTGAAATCCGGCCGTACTAGAATTTTGTCACGTGATCTTGCAATCGCAACAACTGCGAAGGCACGTATTACATGTATATGACGTCATAACCTTAACTCCTTGAACAATCGCGTATAACCGATTCAGGGCAATTTGCTTTGCCGTGTATTTTGTCAATAGTTTTGCATTAGGTTCTTGTCTCCATATACCTGTGAGGTGAAGGCTGAAATTAGGGGCTAGGAGGAATGATTAATTCACCATGTTGTCACATTTAAACCACGTTGGAGAGAAAGTATTGATATGCATAGAGTTGCACGTCTGCAGGGATATTATGGACTGCTATTACCATTACTTGTCTAGCACCACACATTAACCTCATCACGTCCAAAACTCTGATGCTAAGCTGAACAAGACTATGTGCAATCTCGTCCAAAGATAATAATAATAGCTTCATTTATGAAGCGCTTTTTTCAAAAATGGATGCGAAGCGCTTTTTCGCGATTCAAGTCTCGATGAAAAAAAAAGATACGCCAGTGCAGAATGCGTCTCAATAACCAAGTTATCAATGTATTTCGAAGGCTAGACCATGACTTGTACAAAAGAAAGGGGACTGGTAGCACATTAATTCGTAATGATTGTTGCGATGCAGAGCTGTCCGTCTGTGAAACCGCTCTGGTCCCAGGGGACACTTGGTCCTTCTTTGATGTCCCCTCCCAGGGCCTGGACCTGGACCAAGGTATAGAGTCCAAAATGTACAAAGGGACTCCCTAGACTATCGCTCTAGATCGAACCAACTCAATTGCGTCACAACTATGACGTAATTCGTCGTGGAGGGCGTGTTTAGTGGTTGTGGGATGCATTATTTTGAGTCCGTAGGGACTCGGGTCGGATATTGTGTCTATGTGGTTTCTTTTGTTTGAGTCTGTCTTATTGCCTCACAGGTGTACCACCTAGTTGACTGAAAATAATTTAGATTTAAATACATAATAATTATCTAGATCTTGTTTGCACCTTATCAAAGTATAAAACGCCTAACAACAAGAACAACATCTAGATGCTGAACAGGCGTTGATGAGTATTACCATAGAACTAGAACAAGTTTTCAAAGAAAGTTCGAAAGACATCCCAAGACACCTTGAATAACACTTGTTTTGTTTGTCTTCAAAATATTGAGGTAATTGCATCTCATTTGAAGGGAACAATTGTTCAATATCATTAGCTAATCGTTGTTCAGTACGTTAAAGTTTTCGTATGAGCAGCAGTGAGTGACGAGTATACCATGTAGCATGTGTAGTGGGGATGGGAGCCCTATAAACCTTACATCAATGGTGTATACACGGACATGGTCTGTTCACTTCAAAAAGCTTGCCTCTGTTATTATTCTTCGCCCCCTTGGCTCGGCAATCGATATTGGACTGGCAAATGCTGGCAACAAGAACAAAGCCACCTTCACGGGTGGCTTAGCGTCGAGAGAAGGCCTAATCACCTTAATCGAAATTGTGCAGGGGTTTGAAGCCATGAATAAATAATGAGATGTAAAGTCTGACGGGCTTAGAAGACTTTTGAAACAACTGTCAAAATTACATTGTTGTATTTTTGACACAACATCTAATTGGTCAGGAGATATAATAGATGTTTCAAACAATACATATGTGAGTGTGGGGTATTACTTCTTGTTTACATATTTCTTATTCTTGGTGACCAAACTAAGCAAATTAAGGATAATACACAATTGCACTTATCTAAACTTGTAATCATTTTATCTTGTTAACATGACGTAAACGTATGTAATTTGATTTCTACATCTTAGGACACAATTTCATCTTATAATGCTAGGCCTATCATGTGTCAACTTAATTGGGAATCATTGTATTATTGAAGAAAAATATATATACATAATGAAAAACATGTATAAATACCTGAACACTAATGCAGGAAAAGTAAGATTGGCTGGTGAGACTGGTAGGATTGAATCATATTATTATATCTACATTTCACATTAATTTAATCTTGTTCGTAAACATATAATCATTGATGACGTAGATTACATTTTCCGTCACATTATTTCATGCACAGTCAATAAACGGAATGTCTTAAATACTATATTATTGTACCTAATATAGTAAAAGTCTTTATTTATACAATTATATTAACAGCATGCATTATGATGATGTAAACATGTATTATGGGATTGCCTATAAGGATATCAGTCAATAAGGATATCACGTAGTATCCAATTACTCTTTTCGATGCATATTTACTCATCGTTTATGCAGTATTCCAGGTAAACTGGAAGTGCCTTACCCTAAGACGAGATGCATCGTAATGTATACCTTATATGCCTTCCACTTGTCAACCCAACAATACTGAATATTACAAATCCCGAGGAAATCATATTTCCTTTGCTAATTTTCATTTATACTAAATATACTTGGTAACATTGGCAGAGGACAGAATCGTTTCAAAACACTTCAATTTGTAGGCGAAACATTATTTTGTGGCCATTATTTGGTTACACTTGCAAAGTATAGTAAAACATTTATTTTACACTTATCAAAATAATTACAATGTATTTCATACATTTTTAGTGCTCATCAATTGTATATGACTTCGTTTTAAAGCGTTACATTCATACATGTTCCTCGTAACACGTGTGTTTTAACCAGTTAACTGCGTTTATTTTTCTCCCTTTTTTGCTCGTATCCTAATCACAATTTATAAGTTTTGACATGAAGACATGTACGAACTATTTTGCTTTCACACTATTCAGTCAGCTGACAATTATACCATTCGCCAATTGGTGTATTGTTTTGTTGACACATTCAAACGAAGTAGCAAGTACTTTTCAATGGACATTTTTTGTTCGTGGTTTTACCTATTTAATGTAAAAAATAAGTCTAGGATGAACAACAAAATAACACTGTATATATATATAGGATGATAATGAAGACGTGACGAAAGATGTTGTGCTCTGTGACTGTGCTGCATGTATCAGAGAAATGATAATGATGTTTTGACGGCACCTTTTGAGGCTCGTTTAATCGAGTCGAAACATTAATTATCGCAGCCTAGTCACACTTGCTTGTATAATATGAAGCATGTTAATCCTAAAACAACGCGCACCAAGCTCATCAAACGTGGTCATTACCCGCTGGGCGATGATTAATTCTACATTTCGGTTGGTCTGCAATTAGGATTAAAATAACCCTAGCTTGATCGCTCAAGTCATTTCCCGGGAGAAATTAGAATAGGACGCCAATCTCCATTTCATTTCACTGTGTATAATAGAACAAGCGTGAAGGTGTTACATAACTATGTAATGCTAAGGTACTGTTATAGATTCCCTTAGCGGCGGGGTGCATCCAGATATGATCATAAACAGGGGGCGTTAGTTGGATGGGGGCGTTTTATTTTTAAAGGCGCTACTGTGGGGTCACAGCTTATTAACGTGCTATTGCTGCTGCTGCTGTTTTTATTTATTGTCAATATTATTCAATTATGAATATTCGCGCCACAATATCTTATTTGTTTATTTTTAAACAATATAATTATCAATAATATTTTTAAAATTCAATTTTATGAATTAAAATGTCAAATTATGATAAAGTTTAAAGTGGCTGTCGAGCTTTGGAACATAATATGTCCGTAATATTGCTATTGCTTGTGTTGATGTGGATTGTCCCGTTTGTACAAACTGGATATAGTGAGGGGTGGCCGGAGTGGGGGGCGAGGGTTCCAACATAATTATCCGGGATACGCCACTGCTATGTTCCAAACCCATCACAAGGTATTAAATGCACATTCACACGGTAGTTGCGAGAGAAGAAAGCGGGGTTGATTAATTTGCTCGCTCTCGCGAATGAAAGCCTGTTAAAATCCGCTTCATTTGCAAAGTAATCATGGCTTTTACAGTCGAGCGTGACTGGTGTTAAAACATTCGATCCCTGATACGGTAACTCCCATCGCATAATACATGAAACATCGACTTCTAGTAGGCGATAGGTTAAGAACCTGCATAATTTGTTCACGTATGCAACACTGTATATAAATATAATGTACCTTTGCATTTAATATGGTTTGATGATGAAAAACAGTCGCCTTATACATAGACCACCGCCGTATAGTGTTGTAAATTACTTCAACAATCAGGCAAGGCAGTCGATCATCCGAGATTCGGGAATAATTATTGCTTTTTAGTTGCAACATTAACTCACGATTTATTTGAGATTTTAGTGAACTGAAATGATTCATGATGTTTCGTTTCCACCACTTAAGTAGTGTTCTGGTTTAATGATCACTTTCGTTTTTGTTACATATTCATAAATTCAGAATTTAGATAAAACGCACAAAATAATAATAATAATAATCATAATATCCTCGATTTATATAGCGCCTAACACGATTGATAATCATATCTAAGCGCTCAAAATGAAAAGAAGATGCATTCATATTTGTTACATATTACATTGCTGCAATGTGTAAGATAACGGTGGAGTGATGGGTGTCATCATTAAAGGGTCCTTATACGTTTATTGTCTGTATATCTCAGACGAGGTGTAATACAGTCATGAGGTCCTTGGGATCCACTCGATCCGGTCATAAATTTCTTTTTAATGTCGGCATGCTTGCCCGCCCCATGAGTAGCAGCAAAGGCGTAGCCAGTTTCAGTCTTTATTGGATGGGGATGGAATCGAGGGAGGGTGGTTACACGTCGCGAGCAAGAACAATTTATATACTCCTTGCGAAAGTGTGAGATGCAATTCTGTACTTGTTCTTTCCTTTTCCCTCTCGTGTGACAATTAGGGGGTAGGAATTCCAACGATGGAGTGGTATTACCCCCCCCCCCCTTGCCCCCCCCCCCCTCCCCACTCGTGGCTGCGCCCCCGCTTGAGACCACTCGATAATGTCATAAATGCAATTGTCTGCATGTTCGGCCGCCCTGTGAGCATGGTGAGTAGGTTGGATGATGTGAAGCGTCACATGGGACAGTTAAAGGTAGTGTTAAGTATTGGTATTTCCCGAAGTGCCCCCCGATATTATTTTGTGAGATAATGAAAAACTGACTGGCAAATTCGAAAGAACATACAATTTTAATGACAGAATAAACTTTATTTGATCAAAATCGGTTCAGAAACGGCTGAAATATCCATAAATATATTTTTATTCAAAATGTTCTTCACCGGCAATCACCGGGCGATATTTAGACTTTTTAGAAAAAATTCAAAAAATGCTAGAAGACTACTTTGAAAAAAATCAGAATAGGTTTTTAAAAAGTCGTTGATGATATCTCTACTGAATCATTATTTTAACAAACATTAAATGCACAATTTTGAATGAAAAAAGGCTAAAACCAATGATTTGTTTTAATAGCGCCCTCTTGAGTTGTAATGGCTCTTTCTTTTTTTTTATTGATAACAGGGGTTTACTTAGTCGTTTGTAATTGTGTATACTTTTCGAGCATGGTGAAGTTATAACTATTACTTTGTACCGTAATGGTGCAGGTTTTTGTTACTAAAGTTAAGTTTGACCAATACTTAAAGTGATGCCTGTAAAGTGTCAGATATTGCACAAAATGACATTTGAGACTTCAATCCTATATCAATATCATTGTAAAATACAATTGAAAGATTTGTGAAAGTTTGAAAGAAAACGAACACTGTTTACCTAGTGAAAAAAACGAATATTGAGTTCATATTTTATCACCGAATACTGATGGTCTGCCATACTTTTGTAGCAGTAATGAATGATCCGTTTGAGATATTCGTACCCGTGTATTTTTACACACGTAGTACATAATTCATGGAATTTGAACTCGCTCGGCTCAAAGTCCAATCTCCGGAATGTTCTCACGGGTGCTGCATGCGGACGTTCTCAACTAAGACAAATGTACTTTTTTCAATTGCGTTGATTAACGCTTTAGAAATAATGATTTTCAATGATAATTATCTTCATACTAAAGGGACATTTGAAAAAATCAAACCCTATTTTATTCTTCTCTTACCATAAGCTAAACAACACGGTAGAAGAGAAACGAGGAAGCTCCAAGTAATTTTCGTGGATTTGGACACTTTACAGGTATGACTTTAACTATCCCTTTAAGCCAACCTTGGCTTTAGAAATGTTAGACAAGTGACAAATTTGCTCCGAGCAATTTTATATCGTTTTTTTTTTGGTTTTGTTGTAATCCTACGGATGGGACAGTCAGGGAGCAGGAATTCCTGACATAGAGTGGAATAACTCCCTTGAACCCCCCCCCCCCCCCCCTATTGGCTGCGCCCCCGCTTGAGACACTCGACAGTGTCATAAATAAAATTGTCTGCATGTTCGCCCGCCATGTGAGTAGAAGGTTGGATGATTTGAAGTGTCACGAGAAAGAGATAAGCCAACCTTGGCTTTAGACACGTTAGACAAGCGACAAAATTGAAACATTTTCATATTATGATTTTCTTTTTTCCCCTCATATACGGCAATTCTCTTCGGCAATCAGGAAGCTATAATTTATACGGCAAGCTTGAACACTCCCTTGTCCGCCCCCACCCCCCTCTTTGATGCGCCCCTCTTGAGACCACTAATGTCATAAATAAAATTGTCTGCATGTTCGGCCGCCCCTTGAGTGGAAGGTTGGATGATTTGAAGTGTCACAGGGTAAGATAGGCCAACCTTGGCTTTAGACAAGCGACAAGATTGAAGCATTTCACTGTTAGATTGACAGCGACAGTCTTACTCCTGCTTTCCTTTCTCTGTTCTTTTCTTACTCAGTTTTGTATTTCCTTCTTCAACATTGTTGTATTATTTCTCCGTGTGTTTCCATATATTTTTTTTTTACGATATCCATTTCTTTGTCTTTCTTTCGTTCTCCCTCTCTACCATCCTATTACGTTCTTTTTGTCTACATAATTGATTTTATTGTTGCTCTTCCTGTTGACATTTATACATTCACATCTTCTCATTTATTGTCTCGATCTGTTTGTAAATGTTCCTTGTAACTACTCCTTCCTTTCTTTCTTTGCCCGAGTCCCGTCCCTATTGCGTATTATTGTATTTACTTCCACGAAATGTTCACTTGACCGGTTGACCGAAGTATGCTCGGAATTTTGGAGGTGGACATCTCCAAATTAAAGCGACGTGTGAAGAGCTATACCATATTTCCGATAACATTCTAAATTATCTTGGACCTGAACAGATTACCGTCATCTGTAGACTTCTTGTCCTATCTGTGTCTCTTCTTGTTTTCGTTTCACTCTTCTCTTCCTTCCTTCCTCCATCTAGCGTTTCTTTTTTTTTCTCCCTACTGATTCCCATCCCTTTTCTTCTTCCTTCTTCTTTAAGTTTTCTTTCCTGATGCCCTCTTTCTTGTTATGTAATTAATATGTTATCTAATCATATTCTTCTCTCTTCATCTGTTCCTCTCCCCCTCTCTCGTTCTCTCCTATTATTCTTTAACGGCTTGCCGGTATCTCTTCTTTATTCATATGTCGTCCTATATCTGCCCCTCTTCGTGTTTGAGTTTCACATTTCTCTTTCTTCCTTTCTCCAACGACGCATTTCTTTCTCTATCCCTGTTGATTCTCATCTCCCCCTCCCTTCTTACCAGTCCTCCTCTCTCACTTCTTCTCTCCCTCTCCATCTCCCTCCCTACCTCTGTATGTGTTCCTTTCCGATGTTCTCTTTCTTTCCATCGACTCACTTTCTCACTCTTTCTTTCTATATCTTTGTTTTACTTTTTACCCCACTATTGTAAATTACAATAACAAGAGCGGGCCGATTATACGCTGACACTAAATATGATATGTTGTTGTTCACATTCCGCTATACAATCAGCTTCCGCTTTATATTTCACCTCATTTTTAACCAAAGAGGCTCTTTTAACGCCACCAGACAATTATTCCTAATCGCACAAATAATGCATGTCTTTACAGATTGTAAACGATCCTCCTTCTAACATTACTTATCAATATTCATACATGTAGTTTTCACGGTCATTCAAGCCTTAAAAAACACCATTTATATTCTCCGTTTCGGTAATTTTAGCTCTATGGAAAGCTGTTCATATTTTTGCCTTTTCCTAAGACCGTTCGTTCTACAATCATAGACTTCTTTGCAGGTTTGTGCCCCGCTTATAGTATGTCTTGTATTGTGACCATAGATAGAAATCCATAATCATGACAAACGTGTATATTATCTTCTGTGAGAATTATGACGGGAACCTTAGGACCGCCTGCTTACCTATCTTCGCTATCGACATGAAAAATCAGTATGTCCATCTCTGTTTTAAGTGATTCCTTTGATAGGTTTTTATATACACACAACTATTAATATTTTAATCGTACGTCGTATAATCTTTCAGTCATGCTAAATATTTAATGCGAAAATGGGTAGCCATGTTGTGTACATGGGGGTCCTTGGCAATGTTTGCTCGGTTATCAATTCTCGTCAATTAAAGGGACTTAGTAACATTGTCCAAATCCTCAAAATAAAATTGTAATTCTAGCGGTTCCTTTATACCTTGTTGTATTCGTATTAACAATAAAATCATGGGACAGCTTTCGGTTTTTCAAATTTCCCTTTCATTACAAAGATATGTATGATTGAAGTATTTAGATAAGAAAATCTCCGGGCGAGATTTTCATCCCTGTACAAAGTGAATGCAGTGAGTTGGTGAATATCACCCAATATCACTTTGCATTTTCGCTCATTACTTGGCCATACATTGTCCATTTGACCTGAAATTTTCACACAATACCCTGAGGACATATGAGATAACAACAGTATACATTGCATCAACCATTCATCAGTTTTTGCACATCTCAACAAAGTTACTAGATCCCTTTAAATAATGTACGTGTTTAATAATTATGTCAACTAATTAGATTACAGGCTAAACATTACAAAGGAAAACATACATTACATGTATCATCAATACATATATGTCACTGTGTAGGATGCACACATTTTCAGGTCAAAGAATAACATGTCATTGTCGGTAAAACTCACTTTCAGGATACGTGCCACAAACACACACCCACACGCGGGCACGCACAAACACAGACACACACATACACTCGCACGCAGACACTCTATCTCACATACACACACACAAATACACACACACACGTGTGCATACACACACACACACACATACACACACACACACACACACACACACACGCACACACACACACACACACACACACACACACACACACACACACACACACACCCACACACACACACCATACACGCAAACACACACACATTCATACACACATCAGACTATTTGGATAAACGAACATTATTTTTCTTTTACCCCAACAAAATCGGGATATGAACGATGCTCTTTTTTGGATAGATGAATCACTGATATTCTTATATTAATTAATAAGTTTTATCGGCGACCGATAAATGTAACTGCAAATAAAATTAAATAAATCGGAGGAAAACATTTCATCTCGAAGTCCCATCCAAAAAGTATATCCCATGCAGTGAAACTTTGAAGGGGGCATTGAGCTTACAGACAAGAGTCTGGACGACCTTGACATAATAACAGACATGTACCACTTATTTTATTTCTGCCTTTATTTGGCGCCCTTGACTAAGGCCTACTTAAAAACAGACATGTACCACTTATTTTATTTCAACCTTTCTATGGTGTCCTGACATACTTAAAACAGTCATGTAACACTTAGATCTTATTTCAACCTTTATATGGCGCCCTTGACATCCTTTAAAACAGACATGTAACACTTATAGATCCTATTTCAAACTTTCAAGCGCCAGTATGCCCTTGATGCTTGACATACATTAAAACAGCTAGATATAACATGTGTTGAGCAGGCATTTCTCCTTTTATCATTGACCGTATGATTGGGGGCTTCGAAGTTGAACTAGAAGCATGTGTTTGGGCCTTGGCTGCACATCTCCGCCTCCTGCCGCAGCGGCTACCACCTTCCCTTCTTAAAGGTGCACCTGTAAAGTGTCTAACTCCACAAAAAATACTTGGAGCTTCCACATTTCTTTTATACCGTAGTGTTTGGCTTATGGTAAGAGAAGAATAAAATAGAGCAAGATTTTTTCAAATGCCCTTTTAGTATGACGATATCTATCATTGATAATCATTCAGCTCAAGAGCTTTAATCAACGGTCATAAACCTCATACACGTCATACAGTAATTCGTTGTAAAAAGCTGGCGCAAATTTTCGCTTTTTTAACCAGGAAAGCAGTGTTCTTTTTCAATGAAACTTTCACACAATCATTCAGACATATCTTACAATGACTTTGGTATATGATTGAAGTCTCAAATGTTATTTTGGGCAATATCTGACACTTTACAGGTGCACCATTAATAATTAACCGAACGTTTGTTTTAGTTGTATATACCTATAAAGTGACAAGATTGTGTTTATAATTATTCTTTGATTTCTATGCGCATTGATTTTACTTACGTATGTCTTTAAGGTGATAAGATGTCGTCGTCGTTGTTATCATGTACACGATATGATTATGGACGAGTAAATCGAAGGAAGGTTCGCATTATTGAAAAGCAAATGTAATTGTTACTTTGCTTATCAAAATAATAGCAGTATACGTGCTCCTCAGCTAATTGCTTATAGCTACACCAAGAGAGTTTAATATGTTTAGTTCTATGAAGTTATGAATGATCCTATCGAAGTCGTGAAGTTGCCAATTTGCCAAGTTGCCAGTAGTTGAGTTAATAACGTGCTGCCAAAACAATTATGCATTTCTTTCAGCTCTACTATAGGGAACAAATACTCGATTTAAATTTTACAATAATTTTAATACAAATATGCAATATACCATGCTCCAATATGCCCGAACGTCTATACAGATTTACAAAGAGATGCAACTATGTGCTTATTTTAATCATTTTAATAAAAAAAAAAGGATATATAAAATCAAATTTATAAAAATTAGAATGTAATTTTGAAGTAGACAAAGAGGATAAAGACATGACCTGGATTGTATCATACTTTGCCTTTGGGCATTTGTAACCAGAAACGCACGTGAGGAATAGAATGTTGGTCAGTTTCAGCATAAAGTCAAAAGGTAAATCCGTAAAAAAAAAACCGCATGTTGGAATAGGATGTTGTTCAGCTTCAGCATATAAAGTCAAAAGGTAAATTCGTAGAAAGAAAACAATAAAGCTTGGAACTTTGATTATACTGCCCTTGCCTATTTGTGTTCATGTTTCACGAATGTCAACCTACTTTCATTGACATTGCTGAACAATAATTGCACCTGCCCTTTATGGGCGCCAGTTTCTCTTTCTTCAATGCGTATCTGCTCCGCCCCTTCCAGGTATATCAAATGTATACGCTACCACAGAATGTTCACACGAACACAATTGACAAAATGAACAGTGCAAAATATGATTTGAAAGTACACTCAACTCCAAAACGACATCGTATGGTCATAATAAAGTCTACATACTTATTCATGCATCGGACCTATGGATTTGAATTCTGTTCTCGATATAAAGTAGTTTTTATATTACCTAGTGCTCTCCTGTTCCACTTTCACCCCGTCAATGCGACCTCTTCTTTTATTTGATTTGATTTCTTACTTCGCTCACTTTCTTCTATTACAGTACTTAGATGTATTTATAGTTATATCCTGTTGTTATATCGTGTTGTTATCCCGTTCTCCTTTACATACCTGTAACCTTTTATCCTCTTCCTGTGTCGCGTGTCCTATATATTCATTCCATCCTCTTCATGTCCTACTCCTCCCCTACTACTCCTCCCCTCCTACTCCTCCTCCTCCTCCACCTCCTCACCCAGTCTTGGTCTCAACAAATTGGTCTTGGTCCGGTGAACGGCAAATCACCCCCCCCCCCCCCCCAGATCTAAGAACCTGTCTACGCCACTGTCCTCACCTATCTCTTCCTCTTGGACTATTCTTCATTCTCTTATTCCTCCTCTTTCTCCTGCTCCTCCTGCTCCTCATCATCCTCCTTTTCCGGGGTCTCATGCACCCTCCCCCCCCCCCCCTCCTTTTTCTCCTCCAGCCTCCGTCGTCTTGACAGTTTATCCTCGTCATCCTTTGTGCAAAGGCGTATAGTGTAGCTCGCGGTAACTCTGGTTTTTTCACATAATTATTCCTCACTTGATTCAAACACAAACTTGGTGAAGTTAACCCATTGCCAACGGGAACCTGGTGGTCCCTGAATTAACTATATGGGGAATGCAAATCTAGAAGTGCACAATTTGAGAGAGAGGAATCATGACGCAAGGTTTACATTGCCCCCCCCCCCCCTCCCCCCCTCACTGCAAACCAAACCATAATATTGATCAGACGACACAAATATTCAAAACATTTATACATATATGTTGATCTAGGTTATGATTGATTTACGAATCTTCCCGTTCATCAACCCCGTGCTCATTTTCTTACCCACTGCGACCAAGTCAAGATCTTTCAAATCATCTCGTTTATTTTCATCGCAACATGCGTATATGTACATGCCTTTGACATTTATGCTATAAATATCAATTTTATTTGACGCCCAAAACAATCAATTCGTCACATAAAACATGATTGACCTGATTTCAGAGACGTTATAATGTCAGTATAGTTACGTGGCTTGGACATACATAACTATTAATATGTATTTGATATACATCAAAATGTAAATTTGACATGTAAAGTATGATGTATTGGATTCGGACCAATGTACATTGTTAGTGGGAAAGACAAACGTATACTAATAATCTAATAATATGGCAAATATATTTAACTAACTCACATGAACAAACGTAAACCCAGATCTAACTTTTTCATTCCGAGGCTTAATCAAAACATTTGTATGTGCAAATGTGGACGCGCTTCATTTAAATCAAGAATTAGCTAATTCGGATTGGACTCTATACGTAATACGGGGACATGCTTTACTCTCTATCAACTATACGGAAATCAAAATGTATTATCTCGCAAAAGGGTTAATCTATATGAAAGCAAAAGTACAGGAAATGTCAGTATCATTCCAAAAATATTCCACGGGCTCGTCTTCCATCACACGCCGTGTATCGTTGAAAGAAATGATTTATTTGTACAGATGTCTGCTCTGTACAGAGATGTGGCGCGAACAAACACGAGTCATATACATAGCGATGAAAAGACCTGCATGATCATACAGCATGGCTACCCCCCCCCCCATGTCCACTGGCGGTGCTAAAGGTGGGGGGGGGGGGCAAGTGGGCAAACCGCCACCCCACCCCCCCCCCCCCCCCTCTCTCTTCGTGTGATTATTCGCCCCTCCCACACCCATCTCAGAGATGTGGCGCGAGCGAACACGAGTCATATACATAGCGATGAAAAGACCTGCATGATCATACAGCATGGCTACCCCCCATGTCCACAGGCGGTGCTAAGGATGGGGGGGGGGGGGCAAGTGGGCAAAACTGCCACCCCACTCCACCCCCTTCAATTGGGTATTTGCCCCCTCCCACATCCATCTCGGAGATGTGGCGCTATAGCAAACACGAGCCATACCAAACGATGAAAAGACCTGCATACTCATAGAACATGGCTACCCCCATGTCCACAGGCGGTGCTAAAGGGGGTTGGGGGGGGGGGGGGGGCAAGTGGGCAAAACCGCCACCCCACCCCCTCTCTTATTGTGGGTATTCGCCCCTCCCACACCCATCTCAAAGATGTGGCGCGAGCAAACGCGACTCATACAGCCGCGCTGGCACCTCGTTCATACTATCATGTACATTTTATATATAAGTTGTATTCAAGTTCGACCGTGTTCGCATACATCTTGCTTAATGGTATTTTTGTAATTATTGTATTTGTAAGTTGTATTGTAAATTGCAAACTGTATATTGTACGATCACAAATTTAGAAATATCATTAATTTTGTTTTCTTTCTTTTTCTTCTTCTTTTTTGTACATGCAGTCTGCGCCCAACTTGAACGGGGTATCGCAGCGGTTGTTGGTCCACCGTCGCAAGATGGCGCTCTTGCTGTTCGATCGGTGTGTAACATGATGGATGTACCACACATAGACACGAGGCGACAATTCGGCGCACAGGACAAGCTAGCTAACTCCATCAGTCTGTACCCCCATGCGAGGTTCTTCAGCGATCTACTGGTCGATATAGTGAGGCATTACAGGTGGGATAAAGTCACGCTCATGTACGAGGATGAAGAAGGTAAGCGAGCACGTTGTGACGTTCTGTCAGAAAAAAAAGTATGATGATCAAAATAATGATAATGTAACAACATCTAAATACTAGTAAACAGTAATGCTTTTACTCAGATAAATGTTATTTTAGTTCAGAGGATACATTCATTCCTTTGCAAACTTTGTGCCTTTTCAGATACCTGTCGAAATATCAAGATGCTTTCTCACGACACCCTCTGAACTAAAAACTAAAGGAACTTTCCGTTGTATACATAATTATTACGACTTTAGATATATTAAGGTTACTCCAAACGCCGATCATATCCAACCATACCCACGGATTGACATTCAGCAACATGAGACGTAACGGAATGGTTAAGAATGTGAAATTAAAGAAAGAATGTGATTAGGATGATGAGGATGAGGAGGAAGAAATGATAGCATGAGCGTACGAGCAATTCGTTTCAAAGGGGCTGAGGTTGCTAGCCCGAATTTTTGTATTTCCATTTCAAAATTGTTTTGCTCGAAATATATGAGTTGATTTTGCTGACTTTAACATGTTGATGACGTGTCTTTGTACAAGTATACAGGGACTAATCTCTATGTGAAGTCAAGTTGCGCAAAGATTGTTATTAGCAAGACTGCGGGTGGGGTGTAGCCCCCTAAAGCCACCCCTCGTACAACAACAACACAAACAGAGAATGCATGAATTAGCTCGAATTACGAATATTGATTGTCAAACAAGCCGCGCATCTCGCAGCTTGTATATCCCATTATTAATTTTCAAGCTACAATATTATTGGTGAGCGTACAGTCCGATGTAGATAGTATCGTAGTGTGCCATGTGGTAGTATGTTTAGGCCTGACAGCAAATTGCTTTATCGACCTACCTGGCCGAGGAGACACGTGGTAGTACAAGAGGGACAGTCCCTATTCCCATGTGAGGAAGCGACCTTAATTGCCTCAAGTGGTGTAGCTAAGCGCAAAAGGGGGTGATGTGTGTTTTCTCTTCGTCTTCCTTGCTACCTTCCTGGGTGGAGAAATACAATCAATTGCATTGTATGGCAAACAAATAATCGCCGCTTTTCACGATTTCAAGCATTGGCTAAGCCGGCCATTGTTCAATTAGAAAAGAGTAACTTTTTAATATATTTCGATTCAAAGTAGTATAGTATTTTGAGCAGGTTCATTATAAAATGATTTATAGTATTTTGCAACAATTTGTCCAAATTAAGAAATACATTTGTATCTAGTTTAGGCACATGATACCACACTTGCGGTTAAACCTCGTTCATTGTCTCTTTCTAGTTTGGTTCAGGCCATGGCGCTGATTGAGTTTATTTTAATTAATATCACGCCTGCCGATTTCTTTGATCTTTGTCACTGGCGTAATGTTGACATGTTTGAGAGGCGGGAAGTACTGGAAACCAATTTTGAAGTAGCAACATCTACATGAGTTCAGCAATTAAGAAGAAATATTGGCAAAAATGCGAACATAGCTTGACTTGCCGACCCCCTCGTCATCCTCTTGTTTAAAAATGAACTGACCGAGAGTACATCACCTGGGGGGTGTTGCATAAAACTCGAAGTTGCGTTTGATTTCAAGCTCACTTCTTTATGCAACAGTGACTTGCGTCGAAAATCAAACGCAACTTTGCGTTTTGAGTTGTATGCAACGACCTCTGGTCTACTCTTTCATAATCACGGGGATTGTTTAACCATGTTAACCCGTTGCCTACTTCGAACACGGTGTTACACATGCATTAGCCGGTTATACATTACCATTTCATATATGTAATAACGGGGGAAAGTGTGTCTTTGGGTAGACAGAAAAATCCACCTTGTTATGGGGTCCATTAATATTATGACGTCATACAACCCACCCCATCGGATGAGAATTAAAAAAATCGTCAAAGATTCCTCGAAACATTGTCTGATTTTTCGGACTAGTCTTTGGGTTAATGCGGTAGGTAGCCAAGAGGGGGCTGAACAAGTATAGTTGACAATAAATAGGGCATATCACACAACGGCGTCGTCTCGATTTCTTTCGAAGTGAGATTCTCTGAATGAATATTTGTCCTACATTGTATCCCCTTGGGTTTAGGAGAGGTCCTCGTCTTACGTGGAGACCTATAACATTTGCTCGAGGAGCCTGCAGGGGATTTATATGCCGATTTTAATATATGGGCGCGCGTTCTGTTTCTTCTGTAGTACTTGATTCTTGTACACGTTCTCTCTTAATCCGTCTCTACTTTTTAAAGTTGTGGTTCAGTTGCTTTTAATTTTTCTATTCCCATCCGATCAAAGACATAATGATTTCCTTAAAGTTGATACATATAGCAGAAGACTCATGTAAGCAAACGCTTAAAACTGATCACTTTGAATTGTCACACAATTAACTAGTCTGGATTATAAGGTTGGTACATGAACCAATCGCAGGCCCTTCTCAAACCATTACACGAACAGTTTATTTTAACCCGTTCTTTATCCGTCCAAACACTCACATGTCTTTAATTTGTTCTTTCAGCATCATTAAATACTGCGAGAAAACAAATCAAATATAGCACATATTAATTTGATAAAAGGGTTAGTCATATTTGTTTCCAAATTGAAACGCTTATTTCCACATTATGTTTATGAGTAATTTATATTTATTTACGCCTACCAAAGAAAAAGTTATTGTTTATCCGTTTTAATATAATTTCCTCAGCACTTGAAAGACTACAGGGCGTTCTATCATCGTCGGCGACACATAAAATCCATCTTACGGTAGAGCACATGTCGGGGACCAATCACAAGGCGCTTCTCAAACGGGTGAAGACATCGGGAGCCAATCACATCATCATTGACTGCAGACGGGAGACCCTACCCATTCTACTCGAACAGGTAATTGGCATGTCTGCTTGTATTTGCTTTGTTTGTTTGTTTTTTGTTTGTTTGTTTGTTACCAAGATTTTGTCTATCATTTATGTTTTTACAGTTATTTCCGATGGTTTTTAATTCGAGAATTATATAGTGTGATTCCTAAAACCCACTTATTCTAAACCAAACCTGAATTCCAACATGAATTCAAGTACTGTTCAAAACATGAACACTTCTTTTCTTACCAAAGGATTTCCCCCACAAAACGAAACTCAACGACTGATTCTATCACGCCATTGCAATAAAAATACCACTTGTGTGTTTCCACCCAAAGACGAAGAAAAATGACCAGAAGTTGTGACATCTTCACATTCAGATTTAATTTAATCTCCAGAAAGATCATACTTAGAACGGTTTGCATATCACAGAAACTGGGCTCGACCACTCTAAGATATAGTCTTCATATTCCTTAGAGATTTAAATAAAGAAAGTAATTCGACAGCATCCTAATTCCATTCCGATATTGTTTGGCCATACTGTCCACGTGACCCAGTACTCTAATTAGGGGCTAACCACATGTGCCATACCACACATACGTCGAATGATCTGACCAGTGACGTAGTTTGTGATGGCCGTACTGCCTACCATTTCCCACTTGCCCCTGGTTACTTGACCAAACAATGCAAATAAAAGGGCTGCAATCAAGAAATACATAGATTGTCCCTCCGGTTATAAGTGGTGACCCTACCCCCTCCTAAATTATGAATACTAAATAGTAAGGGCACGCTAATAGGGTGGCACATGCATCACCCTCATGGGAATAAATTCCCCCTTATTTGCCCCCCCCCCCCCCCCCCCTCCACACCAATGTGTTGAGCTAGAATCTGAACCACCCTTTATAGACCATAGTGTTTCCATGCACATCATCACAAGATATCCCTTTGCGTGATTAATACAAACGGGTCCCATTGCACTAGCAAGAAACATTTGATGGAACCGAGCTTTAAGTTTTTTTTCTGACATATTGAAATCATAATTGACAAGATTTCGTTTCCCCATTTCAGATAAGACTCATGACCCGCCTCATCTAAAGCCCGGCGCAGACACAGCCGACTCGACCCGATCCGACTGGTTTTCAGTCAGGCTAGAGTCAGTTTTGCTCAGTCGGAGCCGATTCAACATGTTGAATCGGCATCGAATGACCTCTGACTGGCAGTTGATTAACAAAACCGGAGTCCTAAGGCAACGCATACTGAGTTAATCAGGCTGAAAACCAGTCGGATCGGGTCGAGTCGGCTCTGTCTGCGCCGGGCATAAGGCTACGTGTGATTCATCAGTGTTTCCACATCCACAGTAGATATCATCCCATGCATACACCAAAATAAAAATGGGTCCAGTTGCACCAAAACAAAATTACACCTAGGAATTGCACCAATCAGCATCGAGTATTTTTTTAGACTTGCCCAACCTGACTCGATGGCTTATTCTGCGTATTGGAGTACTGTTCATGTCCGTCATCGGATGGACAATCTTGAAAATTGGAGGCGTTCTTTACTAGGAATTTCCAGGCCTATTTAGTTGACATTAATCATAAACGTATGACATGGATCAAACGGTATTGTCACACCTGTGCGGCTTTAGAGAAGGTGTTTTTTCTCTCCTCCTTCTCCTTCATTTCTTTTGACCACACACAGCGTTCATCTGATTCAATCAAAGTATACCGATGTATAACTGTGTCAAATGTTTAATTAGGCAAAAGCCGAAGGACTGAATTGAAGAAGTTTGCAAGCATTTTAACGACGATTGATACAAAAGTTGTAAAATATGGGAGCCCTTTATTATGATTATGAAATTGTATCTATATGTATTTTAGAGGTCTTGTGCTTTTTCAGAGGAAACACAATCTGGAAATAAAAAAGGTATACTATGATTGGAAGACAATGTCATATCATGTATTACTATTTACTGAGAGTGAGTGGAAAGCCATTGTGATACGAATTAATAAATGAATGCAAATACACATGACTTGTAGTCCTTCAAAATTATTTAATAAGAAAAGGGAAGTTAATAAAAACCGAATTATTTTTGTTAAATGAATACAAAACAAAATATGAACATGAATATAGCTGCATATGAGAGAAGTAACATGAGTACATGACATAGCAGAAAAATGACGAGATCACATTCAGAAGCACGATCCAAGGCCAGCTTGCATACTGACACGATAATGTGCAATTAACTACAGACACCGCTCGACAAAACTCAGAAGAAAATCGTAAAAGAAACCCCCAAATGAGATCTCAACAGCGACTTCCATATTGTCACTAACTTGATTTAAGAAGAGGAATTCAATTTAGATAATCGAACTACTCAGTGGCGTGGTGTGGTTGGACTGATTGGAGAGTGCAGGCACGCGAACTATTTGGGGGCATATTATATGTATTTTAAAGGGATTTCTCTCATTTAATATGCACTGTTCTAGTCATTTAGTTTTTGGGAGCGCGTGCCGCTAGCTCGCTCCGTTGCTTCGCCACCCTCTGTTGATAGAATTATGTGTCTATCCAAATGTCCCACGTCTATATTATTTATTCATTTGATTGTGTCATTTATAGGCTCACATTTCTTCTAATTCGGATGGAAGTTATATTTGGATTCTATATACATGATAGGGCTGCAGGCAGATACCACCCTTAGGAAATTGCTAACTGGTTTCGGCAATAAAGTATTTTTATCGGACAAAAGCCAATCATACCGAAATCGATAGACATAAACCATATCACTTATTCCACTTTTTCTTTTAAAAAGCTCTAAAATAACGAAAATTGTAATTTTAAGAGTCTAGATTGTTATTAAAGATCGGGCCCTTATGAATTCTTTGAGATTTCGCCCACTGTATAACATTGCTATATATCCCAGATCATTATACTTAATGTACCAAATTCTAAATGGTGTGTACATGATAGGAAAAGGGATACACTACCTTTAAGGAAAAATAAAGGAGGGGTACCTACACAACTGTTATTGGCTTGTCGCGGCGCGGTAACTTGGACGTGAATGATAAATTCCTTTTCCCGCTAAGATTTAATTCCCCCGCCCGGATATCCGTTGTCTCCTGCGCGTAACTGGGGCCGCTGCTCTCATCAGCACGCCTGACATTGAGCTTGGCGGGAAGCTCTCGGCTTGGAACCGTCCAACGACCCAGGGAAATAGGAGATATAGAATCTGCGGCATGTCCCAATTCGATGTTATCGTTAGAAATGATCACTTCGTTGTCAGTGCTTACTTCTGTTGGCTGTCTGATCTTGTTGAACTGATGAATGATTATTATGTATACCACCACTTACCCAAGATGAAATAGTTGGACCCATTCCGTGCAACAGAGGGGCCTGCGCATATTTAACACGGTTCAGGGTTGAAGCCTTTTATTGAAACAACTGTTTGAAGTGTAATTCGAGTAAAGGATTGGGGAGCCTACCCTGTGAGGTGTCGTTGATTGAAAGGGTAATCCCAATCAAGATTCAGGAGCGTTTGTCATGATAGTTGTTGGAGGTGAACATGTAGTCGAGTTAAACAACTGTTTGCCGTGTAATCTAAGTAATGATTGGACAGGATATAGTCTGTCTTGGCGTCGCGACGAGTTAGTTGTCGGGGTGCAGCCGACCTCCTACGAACATATATAAGAGAAAAGCATAGCTTCTCCAAATAATGCATTCTTGAATTATCTAAAACATAATGATGTCCAAGTTATGCTAAATCTGTGCCCCCTCTGAACCCCCTTACAGCCCTTAGACCTTCTTTCCGTTATCTGGCGGGTCCCCCCCCCCCCCTCCCCAACCTCCTCCTTCCCCAACCTCCTGCTTCGACCGTACAATTATTGTTTGGCATGTATCTAAAGTAATGATTGGACATGGTTATCTTTGGGTCACGCCACCATGGCCGCGGTACTTTGATGGTGGTTTGGAGAATTGAACCGACATTAGTCATGTTAGTCCCTTTTCACGAAACCGTCCAAGACAATTTGGACTTGTAAATACCGATGAGCTAACGAAAGGAGCACTGGTAGATTATAAACACAATGACCATGAGATTAAAATGTTGATAATGATAATGATATAAACCATGGTACTGATAAAAACCAAGGTAACAATAATAAGTATGTAATAATTGTCCAAGGCAAAGAAAGTACATGAGTAATCTAGCCAAGACTTATAACGTTCAAACTGTGTTTCTTTTCTTTCCAGATGCTTGAGCTACAAATGCTGAGAAGTTACTACCATTACCTGTTCGTGTCAATGGTGAGTTATAGGCGATTGATTCTCGATTTCATGCATAATTAAACTAAATAAATATTTCTAAGATGTAGTTTGTATTATGTAATTCTTATATTTACTTCGCAGTATAAATTACGATGTACCGCAGAAGACTTTAATGGGTTTTTTTTCTTATAAAAAGGAATGCTTTTCAAATTTAAACTTTAGCTTAAAAGATAGAGGAAACTGTTACACTTTGTGTATTCATTATAGTTGATTGAATAACATCGAAGAAACATTTGAGCATTTGATAAACATTGAAGGAAGATCGACGGCTCATGTATACTCTCACTGGATCCTAAGAAAGCCATCTGTTCATCCTTACCCTATTATAATATTATAAATACCTGGCTTTTTCAGTAATAAGTACTTATTACATTACCAGCCCGAGGGATGAGTGTGATGATGATGGTGCTCTCTTATTTTATAATCGATCGATTTCAATCTGAATATTCAATGTTTCAGGACCTCTATCTACTAAATATGTCACGATACACGGGCGACAAAGTGAACCTGACCACGCTCCATATGGTGAACGAACACGACGCCGACACGGAGGCGTTCATGACGGACTGG
>JBAMJV010006445.1:92500-97500 GCA_037951105.1 Echinarachnius parma | reverse complement strand
TAGATGTCCAAACCAAAGCTTGCAAAGTATTATTCTCCTAAATGTTATTTTCCTAATTTAAAATGGTCTCCCATTTCCTACCTTTTGATAACAGCGCACTCAGATCCCCGTGTACAAGAAGATGTGGGAGTTTATGAGCACGAGACCCAGCGTCTTTTATAGCACGTACGAGGACGGCATCAGCCGCGTCCTTCACTCCAAGAACTACGCCTTCCTCATGGAGTCGGCCATGGCGGAGTATGTGGTCTCACAGCACTGCACCAACCTCACCACGATAGGAGGGCTTCTGAACTCCAGAGGGTACGGCATTGGTACCCCTGCAGGTGCGTAGATCTGATATATGTTGATCATGACTTTTCCTAAACAGTATTAAAATGTAGCAACTCCATGACTAACGTCAAAGTCGTACATGTACTGTGTCGACCGAAACCACCCCAATTGATTATTTGGCATGTTTGGTCACCTATGTTCGTCAAGAACCTAGCTACATTGTCGTCGAGGTCTAGGGGATATGGAGTAGGTATCCGTCAGGTACCCCCTTTTGAAAACCATAACATCCACAAGTTGCAATATATTGTGTTGTCTTATTGACCCTGAAGGAAAGTAAGGGATCCTAGAACTGTGTATCTAAACCAAAATCAATGAAAATCGTTGGCATATCATGTAGATTCACTTACTTGATTCACAGTATCACGTTTTATTATTCTGCATACAGGGTCCATATATCGGGACGAGGTGACCAAAGTAATTCTGCAGTTGCAAGAGGACGACGTTCTACTTACGTTGAAGAACAAGTGGTGGAACACGGACCAGTGTGCGAAGGCCGCGAGTCAAAGCGACGAGGCCAATTCGCTGGGACTTAAGAACATAGGCGGTATCTTCCTCGTACTCATCACGGGGCTCGTCTGCGGGCTTATAGCAGCCTTTGCCGAGTTCATCTGGAAGTCGAGGCAGAACGCTGTACTAGATCGAGTGAGTATGAACAAATATTCACGCAAATATGTTGTTTGCTTCTCGACTTGTTTGTTCAAAGTAAAATAAGTTTGTAACTAAGAAACTCTGGTCCAATGGGCGCTATATTCATCATATTCATGAGAAGACATTCTTTACTTTATGATTAATATGCAAAGGATAGAAAAAATAGAAATGACAATGATGACGGTTAATTATTGTGGACATTCGGGAAAAGGTATAGGTAAAGCCAGCATATCGCATTATGACCCACATTTATCAGTTCCGTACATTATAATAATAATGAAACATTTTTATATAGCGCATAACACATAAGCAAAATTGCATGTCTCTATGCGCTTAAAAAAAAAAGTAATAGGTAATTATATCATTTATAGAAATTACAAATCACCTACAAGGTTTCGATAGGTGACGGGTAAACAGACCATGCAGACGGGAAATTAATTGTTTTCCTTGATTTAATGTTGCGTAATATAGTATAATTTACTATAATGATTTATTTGATTTGTAATTATTTTTCTCGTTAATGCAGAAATCATTATGCGGGGAGATGATGTCAGAACTGCGGTTTGCGTTCCGCTGCACCAACAAGCGGCGAAACAGCAAACCGGTCATCGAGCACAAATATATTCCTACCACGTCGTACCCGCCAAACATCAATGGCCGACAATCTATGCAGCTAGCAGAACCCGTGGCGTGACCACAACTCGGCCGCCCGAACACTAGCCAGAATACGTAGTTTCATTTCTTTCTTCTTTTTTTCTAAATAAGAACAATGAACTCGATTTGTATGTTATTTTTATTGTTATTCATCGTGTATATCCAAACAAGAACTGGAGATGGAACGGTCACTAGTAGTTTGATTTTTTGTTGTTGACAGACCTTAGCAGCGGATTTCGCGCCAACGGTTGGAAAGGACTTGATGAACACGTGACCTGCATGCGCAACACGTCGTTTTATCGGTGCCGTGCATGCGCAGTGTAAAAGATCGTTTGACCAAAAGGAAGGATATTCACTGATCTTGCAATATGTGGATGGGTGCATGGAGGTTTCCGGTAGCGGATGAAGTATAATGTTTGTACAAAGGGAGTTGCCTTCGCTTAGTGATCAAAGCAGTGACTTGTTTAAATTATAAAACATGACCCCTGTACTGGGCTTTAAAAGTAGGGCGTGCCATACTATATTCTCGAAAATGTTTAGGCTACTTGACGCAAACGGTATTAACAAAAGCATCTAACAGAACGGAGCTTGGTCATGACCAGATTTTGCTGACAAAAATCTAAATTCAGTGAAATATGCATTTTCTAGGTCGTCCACCGACCTTTTTATCAGCAGAGAAAGTTATTTCGTGTTCTCAATTCCCGGGGAGCATACAAGCCATATTATGTTGCCAACGGCGCAAGGCTAATTGACACCGACCAAGGTATCTCGTTATACTCATGGGTTTAATAGCGACCAGCCATGTAAATTAAATGTCTCACTGGAGGACATACATGTCGAGGCATCGATCGGTTTCGAACTCGGGACCTCGTGATTGGAAGTTAAGCGCTCATCCGATCGTGCCACAACACATCCCCGAATATATGGCAATATGTTCAACTGGCTAGCAATGCCAGATATGACCAATGACGTATCGAAGATATGGTACCAGTATATGGATATCATTAGCATTGAACGGTGTGATTAGTGCCTATATTTGGCATTGGTATTGCAAGATAATCGCACCTGGTACTGTATAGGAATCGTGTATATTGAATGGTGCCTTTGCACGCGAGAGGCTAGTCATCGTGTTTCCTGATTGTTAAAGAGTATAATAAGTTTGACATTTCGAGCAAGCTTATCCCTTTGAAGACGAATTAATTTTCTTTTTTTGTTTACAAAATACGCATTTTTCTAGACCCAACGTTAAGAACATGACTTCAACGGGGTAGTCAAATCGTTTTGATTTGTGGAACAACAAAATAGTATGTATGTATTTATGATAATGACTTGCATATCATTAATTATGATTATTTCCAAAATCATTTATAAACATGGTTAATTGCATAATGTTATGATTATATTTTCATCTTCTCTGTTTTTAAATTGCGATATTATCCTTTAGCATTGTGTTAGGTATAAATGGCGTAGACGCCAACATACCTAGATAGAATATTCCAGTCTTTGAAATGTTCGCGCATGATTTCATTTTATATCCTATACTAGATTCAAATATGTGTTTGAACAAAATAATAATGATAGTTTAAAGATTCGTTTACGATTTTGAAAGACTACAAATTACTTTTAGACACAAACATTAAATGTTGTATTAAATTTATATTGAATACCTGATCTTGAATATTATTGCTTTTATAAGATAGATTACACAAACAAACAAAGTGTTTCTTCATATTAACCTTTTTCTTTCTAGATATTTCAATTCCCTTGGAATTAATATACAGCTTTTCCCAACGTCCAGGCATTGCCTGAGACATGTGAGATGTGGAAAGGCTGATCATGACTTTGTATATTTTATTTCTTATAAACAAAAGTTAAGATTAACTTGCAAATTTGCTGTAAACGGCTTCTACTCTTATTATGGTAGTCAAATCATGATATAAATTATTATTATTATCATTATCATCTTGTTTAATATCTATTTACCTTTCCCCACTTTTTACCATTGTGTTTCCCCCCTTTTCATCACTCTATCAAAGTGAAAAAGAAAACCTGTGCTTCATCAGCAATAAATGTGTACAGAAATGAATGAATGGATGCCTTCAAATCGAGGACTTATAAATGTTGGTGATATTGCTATGCCATTTACTCTAAGAGGGAAATGAAATCCTTAAAAATGTATCAAAAGAAGATTAATTAAGAAATCATTAGAGAAAAGTTGAGTAAAATTTCGTCCGAAAATTTTAGAAAAAGTTGTATATGAAAGAAATTCACAATTGTTTTTAAATATCTTATGGGCACCATTATATTTCAAGATATTTTAGATATGTGCCAATTTCTAAAGGATCCAAAAACGACCTCACCTGACTTACTATATTGATTTGACTAATTTTGTTAATGCGTTTGAATTATGATTCCCCACATTAATCTAAGTATATCTCTTAGATCACGATATTCTGACGATTTTTAAACACAATTAACACAAGGCTTACACTATAAACACAACTGTAGAATACCAAAATTAATGACTTTTTGACTCTATTAAACACAATAATTTACCAATGTCCTTAGACCCGACTTTGAGATAGATACGACTCACATCTTCGACACGTCTTTAAAATATCAAATCATTTTAATGACAACCATTTTACTACATTGAAACACCAATACATTAAACGCGTGTTTGACTTAGACACATCTTAGTCACGACTTGAGGATATCAAATCCTTTTTCTGACAAAACTTAAGCACAGTTTACTCATGACTTTGCGTTATACACGATTTAGTAACGACTTAAGAATAGTACCTTCTCAGTGACCTGACGCGACCTTATAACAAGTTTAGGCACAATGTTTGCACGACTTTGAGTTATACTTACACGACTAAATCACGACTTGACAATACCAAATCCTTAATCGTGAACTTCCGACAAGATTTAAGCTCAGCTAAGACATGATACAGGCGACACAACATGAACAGTTAGTTAAGCACAACTTAAACACGACCTACGCTATAGACGGTAACGTCAGTTAGGTACATCTTAGGCACGACTTTGGAATAACAAATACTTAGTCATGACCTTTATATAAAAACATTTAGGCACAACTTAGATACGACTTCGAGTTAAAACCATGTTAGTCACGACTTTTGAAAAGCAAATCCTAAACACCGTCGAAATGTAAACACAATATATGACTCAGACACGACATAGTCACGCCTACCTACAATATTTAAGCACAACTTTGGCACGACTCAGACACGACTTAGTCACGAATACCAACAATATTTAAGTACAACTTAGGCATGACTCAGACACGACTTAGTCACGAATACCACCAATATTTAAGTACAACTTTGGCACGACTCAGACAC
>JBAMJV010006445.1:30000-87500 GCA_037951105.1 Echinarachnius parma | reverse complement strand
TACCTAAACATGCATGATATCGGTGAATGTATTCAGCTAAACGATTTATTAACTTGCAAACCCAACACAAATTGTTAAAATCAATGTTCTCATTAAAGTGTGGCACCATTATTGTACTTTCAAGCTTTCATTCATTAGCCCAAACTTGCAAAAAGTGTGTTTTGGACGTGTCACCTTCAACAACAGAGAACTCAGCGATGCGTGACATTACTGATTCCAGAAAGGTGTCAGATTAAAGATGAATAACTACTCTTTACATATATGTCTGGTTTAAATTATGATAATGTTTCATTTTAAAATGATTGACCTTTGAACTTCGATTACCTTTTTTTTGAAACACCCTGTATTTTGGGAAGTGCCCTGTTCCGTTTTTTTTGGGGCCACCCTGTGTACTGTTCTATGTTAGACCTTGGAGGGTCACAGACATAGGACAGAATAAAGGAAGAACAAACAAAATGTGAATATTGTGACACACACACACACACACACACACACACACACACACATTTGCATACACACACTTCAAAAATGGTTTTGTATCACACACGGACACAGGTACACATACACCAAACAAACACCTATATGCACATCTACACTCCCACACACACACACATGCATTAAAAATGGTTTTGTATCAAACACAGACACACATACACCCAACAAACACCTATATGCACATCTACACTCCCACACACACACACACACACACACACATGCATTAAAAATGGTTTTGTATCAAACACAGACACACATACACCCAACAAACACCTATTATGCATATCTACACTCCCACACACACACACACACACACATGCTTCAAAAATGGTTTTGTATCAAACACAGACACAGGTACACATACACCCAACAAGCACATCCACGAGCATGCACGCACACAAGCACGCACACTCATTCATACACATAATTATACAGACACAATCATTAAAGCTTAATCTCGCCAAAATCCCTAGTGTTACTATTACCATTTTTAAATATAAAACTTGCAAGATACCCTTAAACATCAATAAGGAAATACCAAAATACAGTAAAACGAGCACCTTGGGCCAATTTAATTTATCTCGTTATATCAGAAATTTTGTATCAGTTTAAAAATCAGCTTAAAAATAATAAAATACATATAACTTGGACAAGTAAAATCGCCTCTTTTTTCTGTATCAGGTAGCTTGTTATAACAGAGCTCATTAAAAAGACGTTTGACTGCATGCAAATCTGCCCCTTACTGCTTAAATTAAAAATGGGGAGGTATTGAAGTGATTGCAGCAGATTATTTTATTGAGCAATGCCTTCTTATAAAAATAAAACTCTTGAAATAAAGAAATTTGACAGTTTCTTAGTTGAGCAACATTTTAATTTCTTTTTAAATATCTATACATATTTACATGTATATACATCATGAAAACATATTGAATTTTTATTGCACATGAACATCACATACTTTGTATTCAAATTAATAGGAGCATCATTGTGATAATTGGCATGCACTTACAATTGCCTTTTTAACTAATTGTATGAAGTTAAGCAGTTTCCCTTGGGAAACGAAGGACACCATAAAGGATTTAGTTCTGTTAGTTTGCCTCTCTGACAAATAATAATAATGTTGACAATAATAATAATAATAATTATTATTTTCTGTGCAATATACATGTAAGTCTACATTATTATTATTATTCATATAAGCGCATTATCCATCTCAAATGTTCAAAAGCACTGTTGGTCCAAATTATGTGAATAAGTGTTTCAATTCATCCATGAAAAATACATGAATCTTAGTTGCCATTGATTAACCTGTTCCCTTTGAGATGATAAAATCCCCATAGACTTTGTACAAAGCCCACCCGGTCCCGTAAGCAACAGGTTAACCCGTTCCCTTCGAGATACTGAAATCCCCATATACTTTGTACAAAGCCCACCCGGTCCCGTAAGCAACAGGTTAACCCATTCCCTTCGAGATACTGAAATCCCCATAGACTTTGTACATAGCCCACCCGGTTCCCGTAAGCAAGGGGTTAATATTCCTGTAAGTTTGTGCTTGACGTTTCCTTTCATGGCAGGAAATATAAAAACATTAGAAAGCCTGGTTATCCTATGATAGAACAACTATCTCAAGACACTGAAAATATTGAAATACTCCTGTCAGTTTTTGCTTGATCTCTGTGATCTTGATTTCTTTGATTTTCAATTGTATCTAAAAATTTGTCTTTGAATCCCGGTCATAACATGAAGTGTACAGCCTGGCTATCTAACGGCAGAACAACACCAGGGCCATGTTGCAGAAAGAGATACAGTCGATGTACAGTTCCAATCAATTGTAAGTCAGGTCAGGTGACTAACTGCACAGATCTGATTAGGTAAAATGCACACATTTTCTGACTTACAATTGATTGTATTTCTTTCTGCAACGGGCCCTTGTCTCCGTAACTCTGAGGAAATATAAAACGGTATCAAGCTCGAGCCGACAGTACTCGATCCTTCCAATGTTTAAATCTCTGACAGTTGTACATTATACGGAATGCAAGTTTTAATAACTCCCTGTTATTACATGAAGTGTACAGTCTGGCTATCCAATAATAGAATAACCTCTGTAACTCTGAGGACATCCAAAATAGGTCCATAACAGTGGCTGACTATCCAACAGCAGAACAACCCCTTGCCACTGTAACTCTCTCATGACATCCAAGATAGCATCAAGCTCCAGCCGGAAGTGCTGGATCTTTGAAATGTTGATGTGTGAGTTCAAGTTGTATCAAGAAATCAGGTTTGTATAACTGCCCATAATTACATCTTAATAAGCGCAATTATAGTTTTAGGTGAAAATGTTTGTGTTTTATTCATCTCTGTTACAACATGGAAATGTACAGTCTGGCTTTCTAACGGCAGAACAAGTCCTTGTCTCTGTAACTCTCTTAGGACATCCAAGATAGCATCAAACTCAAACAGAAATGCTGCATTTCTCATGTTAAGTATCCATCAAGAATCATTTTTCCACAACTGACTTTATTTGGAGTCTAACACGAATGTTTTTATTGGTGTCTGTCATAGCATTGAGTGTACAGCTTGACTATCAATAGTAGAACAACCCCTTGCCTCTGTAACTCTCTTAGGACATCCAAGATAGCGTCAGACTCCACCCAGAGGCGCTAGATCTCTGCAATGATGATGTCTGTGAGTTCAAGTTGTATCTAAAATTCATGTTGTTATTACTGTCCGTCATAACATGGAGCGTACAGCCTGGCTTTCTAATGGCCTAACAACACCTTGCCTCTGTAACTCTCTTAGGACATCCAAGATAGCATCAAACTCCACCCAGAGGCGCTAGTCTCTGCATTGATGATGTCTGTGAGTTCAAATTTTATCTGAAATTCATGTTGTTATTACTGTCCGTCATAACATGGAGTGTACAGCCTGGCTTTCTAACGGCCAAACAACACCTTGCCTCTGTAACTCTCAGAGGACATCCAAGATAGCATCAAACTCCACCCAGAGGTGCTAGATCTCTGCAATGATGATCTCTGGGAGTTCAAGTTGTATCTAGAATTCATGTTGTTATTACTGTCCGTCATAACATGGAGTGTACAGCCTGGCTATCTAACGGCAGAACAACCCCTTGTCTTTGTAACTCTCTGAGAACATCCAAGATAGCGTCAAGCTCCAGCCGAAAGTGCTGGATCTCTTTGTTCTTTGATGCAAGGATCCCTCGGAGACCGATGATCTCCTGGTCCTTCTCTGCCGAGGCTGTGTGCGCTGCCCGCTCCACCAGGAGTTGTACATCTCGGTCTCTCTGGATATGCCTTTAAAATAATCAGAAGAAGAAGAAGAAGAAGAACAACAACAATTAAGAATTATAAAGAACAACATATCTATCAATATTACAAAGCTAAATGCACTATATTATAGCATTATTTTCTACACTAAAGCTGCGTTTCCATCAGAGCGAAAATTTTTTTCGCAGCGATTTATTGAAAAAATCGCTCTTAGGAGCGATTTGAAAAATTCGCTTGCGAATATCCGCCATGTAATATGAATAATATATATGAATAATATATCAATAACACTGATTTGGTCCGTGCGAGTGTTCGCTGCGGAAAGTCGTGGCGAAAATTCGCTCTAATGGGAACGCAGCTTAAAGGGGCGCAATTTTGGGATACTTATTCAAAAGTGATGCATGTATCTTCAGAATGATTATCATAACTACCAGATGCTTGGTTTAAAAACTATTCCATTGATGCATTTTGGATAATTGAAATTATGGGACACATTAATAGGATCATATAAAAATGATTAACATTTTGTGTTTTTTCTGCACGTGATAAAACTGCACAAGCATGAAACAAGGACAATTTGTGACCGCTTACCCCAAAACCCCCAAAAAGTCGCGGTATATGATTCTCCGCTACGAGCCAAAGTATGTAATTTTTGCTGAAAAATCAAATTTTAAAACTTTACTTTACCTGAAAGCATAATCTTTCCTCTATCGACTGTTTCAAATTTTGAGTCTTAAAACAAAGCCAAAGTTGAGTAATGGATTCAATGGATAGCTCCTCCGCACTACGCGCCTAAGTGACCCTAATCTTTAGAGCCTCTTTTCTCCTCATTCTGTAAAACTAGACCTTCCCACTCTCCTACATTTAATTGCTTTGTTGAATAGGTTCGGAGTGTCCAAATTTGATGAGTTATATATCATTTTAAAGCTTAGAGTCTACTCTTTCCAGCTAGATAAAGAAATTCAAATTCATGTTTGTCAACTTTTTGGAGGTTTTGGGGTAAGCGGTCACATTTGTAATATCTGCTTACCTGCTTTCTAATGCAATGATCTTTGCTTGGAGAGCTGTAAAATGTTTCATTTCCTGTACATAAGAGACAAGAAAGAAAAAAAAACATGTTTAGTTTAATTTACCATTCTCTCATATATACATTTATAATTTATTATTCTCCTCTAAATACATTCACCCCCCAAAAAAGCTAAAAGACATTTCCCACTTTGATTGATATGACACATTTGTTCAACCCATTCTCGTGCATTCCCTAAAGACCTTGACAAGAGAAATTTCAAGGTCAGCCCTGAAAAAGTTAAAGGCAAACAAAAATAAATGGAAAATGTTAAGGTCCTCTTCTTTATCAAACTGAAGGACAAATATCACAGAGTACATATATGCTTATTTAACACAAAAACCTTTCATCGGCTTAGGGGGATTCACATGAATTAGATAGGTCATCTACTAACCTTTATTATTTGTTGAAGAGCTTCCGTCTCCTGGAGACTTTATCAAGCCAAGTGACTTTGCCAAGTGACTTTGTCATCTCATTCATATGCTTACTTGTTTGTACTTGTTCATTAACCCAAGAAACAACATAATTATAAAGTAATGGATAGAATGCTCACCGGAGAGTGTGTCTCCTTGGCTTCCCTGAGCTCCTGCTGTAACTGCTCCACCTGAGTCTCCATCACTCTCTCCCTGACCCTGGAGGCATGGAGACTGTCTCTCTCCAGCTCAGTCTCCCTCAGTTGGTCCTGGAGATCCCTCACAAGCACCTGAATAAAGAGAGAGTAAAAAGAGTGTATTTGGATAATAGACATTTGATGAATTATATCGGAACTCATTGAGTGACTACAATAAGTATGAATTGAGTCTCCCTCACTCTCTCCCTGACCCTGGAGGCATGGAGACTGTCCTTCTACAGCCGAGTCTCCCTCAGTTGATCCTGGAGATCCCCCACAAGTACCTACAGAATTACTTGGATATCAAATGTTTGAGAAATCAAACTGGAATTCAAAGAGTGACCATAATAAATATAAGAGCAGAGTGTCCACCAAACGTTTGACAGATTTAGCTTGTCGTGTCATTTTGTTCCTGATCACTCCTCAGTTTTCAGCCTATTTCTATTTAATTGCAATACAATACAAGCTGTCCTGTATCTAACAAACAAACATACAATACATTTACCTGCTGAGACTGCACTTGGTTGTTGAGCCTTGCAACACGTACGTCAGTCTGACCGAGTTCTCTCTCCACAACCACTCTCTCCACCTCCTTCTTGTGATGCCTCTTCATGGATGATAGCTCCTCCGATGCTCTCTCCCTCTCCTGCCTCAGAGTGCCCTCGACCTCTGCCAGAGAGGCACGGAGCTGCACCCTCTGTTGCTCCTTCTCCAGTGATAGGTCCTCAAGCTTAGAATTGGAAAGGAAAGAAGTGCAGAATAATATCATCACAATAATAATAATAATAATTAGTATAATAATCATTATAATAATAACAGAAATACCAACAGTTATAAGTCAGTCAGCTAGCACAGAGTTGCACCTCCTGTTGCTCCTTCTCCAATGATAGGTCCTCAAGCTTAAAGTTGAAAGGATGTAGAGAATAATATCAAAATAATTATGATTATAATGTTAACTATATACTGTTATAATCATTCGCTGCTAAGAGAATCATACTGAGATTACAGGCCATTGGCATATTTGGTTAAGATGACATGAGGTCATTTCCTCTCATATTTCTGCAATGTTTCCATGTGTCATATCTTACATTTTTCATATAACAGTAATTTTCTGAATGTATCTTTTTTATAAATAATATACCTGTAAATTATTCACTATTCCTTTTTACCTCAGTCATCTTTTAGTCTCGTATTGTAAAGCAATTAGGTGCTTTATTAGGCGCTATATAAATCCAAATTAATATTATTATTATTATTATTCTCTAAGAGCAAGTGAACCTGTGATGTTCCCTGGCTGATAGGTATGGTTAGGCATCAGGATGCAGAGCCAACCTTGACTTCCTTTCAAAATTACCTCCTTCATTTTTATAAACATGAATTGCTCTTCATTTATCTGTGCATTAATTTGACAATTCTTTACCTCATGTTTGAGTCTTTCATTTTCCATGAGCACATCAGATATGTGAGTGCCACTGAAGTTCTCTGGTACATATGGTTTAGTGTCTGCATCTTTCAGATCCGTCTTGCTTCCCTGCTTCTTCAGTTTCTTAGTCTTGCCTGAAAAAAGGAGTAAAGTTATATGACCATAGAATATGTTTGGCTACAAAGTTTGAAATACATTATGGCATGGTAGGTATGTCTTTGTGTCTTTGTGTGGGGCCACAAAATCATAAATGGAAAAGTCCAACTTTGATTGCTTGACAGAGCAACCAATGGTCAGCCATATTGATCCATTCATATATTTTGTTTATGTGAATGCATACTAACTAAGCTAGCCTATGAATGAATCTCAGTTATGGGTAGTAATGTGATTCTACTCATTGCACAGTTAACAAGTTAACCCTCGAAATACCAAATTAAGCTGCAACCATCCACTTGCCCCTGTTCTGTTTACAATTGTACATGAATAACTTAATCCTAATCCTCTGATTAATATTCATAGTTAATATCAATAGTTGGTAAGAACTGCAAAAGCATATACAATTCATTCCATGCTAATCTATTTTAAATGACCAATTCCATGAATATTGTTACTTCAGTTGACACTCATGGCACTCATAGGATTTGTATCCAATAAAAGAATAAATCAAAGAATATGATTACCTTTGCTACTATCACCCGCACTCCATGCCTGGAACTTCTCAGCCATCAGCTTATCAACAGTGGACCGCAGCAATTCCAGCTCTTTGTCTTTTGCACCAAGCTCTCTGAAAATGATACAGAAAACAGAATGCACACAAACCCATAACATAAGAGGTCTGTGTCTAGGCAGATCTGGGGGGGGGGGGGGTGTTGCATAAAGAATAGCGATTAATTGCAAGTCATAAAATGTTATGAAATGTGCTAATCTGATTGGATTAAATGTGCATATTTTCTGACTTGCGATTGAACTCTTTATGCACCATCCCGCAGTACATGTCCTTCAAAAGGCAGAGCTTGATAGCAGCACTTGCCCGGGGCTACTATGATTGAGTTTAAGGCCAATAAATGTAATTGATGCCGTGTTTTTCTTTGTTACTTTGTCCTTCCCCTACCCCTTTAAGTACTTATTTTTCCCCCTTTTTGATGCCATGTTTTACTTTGTTACTTCTTCCTTCTATTCCTCCTTTCTCTCTTCATCTACTCCTTGTCTTTCCTTTTCACTTCCTTATCTTTCTCTTTTACCTCCTCACATGCAAGTTCATAATACTTACAATGCCATGTGAGAAAGCATTGCTTGTAGATCCTTATTGCCCATCCCTTCCCCATTCTGTCTATAACTCTATGTTCCTCCTCCTCCCACTTACCCCCTTCCCACTTTCCCCTTCCTCTCCCCACCTCCTCCTTCTTCCATTGTACTTTTATTCTCATCCTCCTCCCCTCCTCTTCATCATCTTCTACCTCTTCTCTCTATTTCACCACCTGCTATGAACTTACAACTTACCCCCTTCACCCATTTCCCCTTCCCCTCCCCACCTCCTCCTTCTTCCATTGTGCTTTTATTCTCATCCTCCTCCCCTCCTCATCTTCTTCCTCTTCTCTCTATATCACCACCTGCTATGAACTTACAACTTAAGTTACCCCCTTCCCCCCTTTCCCCATCCCCTCCCCACCTCCTCCTTCTTCCATTGTACTTTTATTCTCATCCTCCTCCCCTCCTCTTCATCATCTTCTTCCTCTTCTCTCTATTTCACCACCTGCTATGAACTTACAATGCCATGTGAGAAAGCTTTGCCTGTAGGTCTTTATTGCCCATCCCTCTGCTCTTCTCCTTATCGTTCTCTCCTCCTCCTCCCCCTCCTCCTCCTCCCTCTCCTGCACTCATGGCGGAAGACACAGCCTTGGCAAGTCTCCTCCTCAGCTCCTTGTTCTCCTTCTCTATCTCCTGGAGCTGCAGCTTGCTCCTTTCCCTCACACTGTCCAGCTCCCTCTGCAGTGCGGTTACGCTGGTGTGCGGCCTGGACTGCACTTTGTTTCCACTTTGCTCCTCTTCAACTTGCGCTTCTAGAGAGTTTATTCGGTCTTCATACCTCACCTGAGAATTAAGAATGAATATAAATTTAAACTAGATGGATCTTCGACTGCATGCAGTCAAAAATGATGCCTCCGCTATCACGCGATTTTTTTTATATCAAGCCCAAATAACATGCACAGAATTCTGTAAACTCAATTTTGATGGTGATCCATCAACCAGATCTTGAGATATCAATATTACAATGTATTTTTGCATATGAAATGAGTCCTGTGATCTTGACCTTTCACCTCATGACCCCACAATTATATGGCTACATTGGCTCCCTAAGATACATTCAGGTACCAAGTTTGATTGAAATCTGACATTTAGTTCTTGAGTTTTTACAATTTCAAGCTATTTATGCAATCCTGTGACCTTGACCTTTGACCTCATGACCCAAAAATTGTATGGCTACATTGGCTCTTTATAATACATTTAGGTACCATGTCTGCTTGAAATCTGACATTCAGTTCTTGATATTTTGCCATGTAACAAGCGATTTTTGCATGTATATTGAGTCCTGTGACCTTGACCTTTGACCTCATGACCCCAAAATTATATGGCTTTATTGGCTCCCTAAACTAAATCCAGGTACCAAGTTTGATTTAATTCTGATATTCAGTTCTTGAGATTTTGCCATTACAAGCTATTTTTTGCATATATAATGAGCGCTGTGACCTTGACCTCATGACCCCCAAAATCTTATCAGATCATTGTCACCCTAATATGTACACTCATACCAAGTTTAAAATTGATCCGTCAAACTGTTCTTGAGATATCGCGAGAATGAAAACGGGACGTACGGACTGTTGGACGGACAACCCGAAAACATAATAAAGGCATAAAAATATAAACATTCACATTGATAAAAGAAAAAGGATCATCATTAAAAATTTAATAGAAAAGTTAATGAATTTCAACAAAGTAAGAGTACTATGGAATAAAGCAAAAGGCATTTATGTAAGTGCATACACTACTAAAGGTGCAAGAGTATTCTATGTGTGCTATGTCATGATGATGCCTGTATAATAATTAAAAATTGACCATTCCTAAATCAATAGATATGTACATTCTCCATTCTTTTGTGTATGTTACCTTCATTGCATTAAACTTCTGCTCAAAGACCCTCATCGCTCTCCTGTTCTCCTCCTCCTTCCCCTCCAACTCCCCTTCCAACCCTTTGACCCTGTCCTCCAAGAAGACCATTGACCTTGACTGACCTCAGGTGACCTTTGACCCTGATGTTCTGAATAAGAAGTAATGGTTATCTTACCTTCATTGAATTAAACTTCTGCTCAAAGACCCTCAGCGCTCTCCTGTTCTCCTCCTCCTTCCCCTCCAACTCCCCTTCCAACCTTTTCACCTTGTCCTCCAAGAAGACAATCGACCTTGGTTGACCCTCTGATGATCTTTGACCCTTGGGTTCATCGGTTGGGGTGGAGGTTGCGGCAGCTGCATAGATGAGGGCAGGGAGAGAGTTTGGGTGGCGCTTTCTGATGATGTCATTCATTTCACGAACCTACATAAAGGGAAAGCAAAAGTAAACTTTTATTTATGGAGTCTGCACAAAGTGAGCTTTTGGAAATACACAGTAATTTTTGCCCACAAATATTGTCAAATTTGTCCACAAATACAATTGTAAAAGAATTAACATAACTAAGCTATGCAAACTGCATAGTTACTAAGTTTTAAAAAAGTGAAACATAATTAAGCAACAGGGCCGGTATTCAATTCCGTACTTAGAATAAGTAAGAAATTTACTATGTAAATTGCTAAGCTAAGAACTTTACTTATCTCGTATTCAAATCGCATTTCAGACTTTTACTTACATAAGACAAAATCTAAGTAAAATACTTGTGACGTCACAATGGTTTGTAAATTAGTACTGATGGTATCCGCGAACCATTTTGTGCGACGCTTGTCTATGGGAATTCACGTGTTAAAACAAAATCGCAAACCAATTTTGTGCGACGCTTGTCAATGGGAATTCATGTGTTAAAACAGAATTGCATGATCATAACAGCAATCTTGATTGAAACGTTATGTTATTACGGTATTATATGGAGCAGTCAAAGCTTCAAATTGAGCAGAAAAACATCAAAGTCGAGGAATAAAATCACTGCTTGCTTATGGCTTTCTTGAGTTTGTATGAGGTATGCCATGTCGATTGTCGGATCCATAATATGCAGGCCTATTAATCTAGGCTATGCTCTTGTGAAAGTTTGATCGTTTGAAGCTCCGAAAGTGGGGACAGTTATTGATTTTTGACATAATATAATCCATATGATGCCTCCGGTCCAATAACGAACCAGCAAACTATTTTCAAACATGGAATAAAGGTACTTAATAAAGAAGTATTAAAAATAACTTACCCACCGGCTGTGACCATTATTTAATGTCCCGTAAATATATCACTTGCAATGTTTGAAGAATATGTCCACCAAAATGGCATGGATTACTACAATAGTAGATCACATTATATCCACAACATCCATACAAGTAAACAAAAGATGAACAAATCAAGCAGATAATATTCGGTAACAGCTTGATTTTTTTCTTTTCCCTGTATGATTGCCATTCACTATTTTTGTTCTTAATAGTGCACTGTACACAGCCTTTTGGCGCGTAGATCTGTGATTTCATGTGCGCAACGACTCTTAATGCGCCTGAATTGAAGCGCACTGCATGCGCACAGTTCGCTTTGATAATGCGCTTATATCATCTTAAATATAACTTTCAGGGGAAGGGGGTTGCATTTCTATTTTGGAGCATTTAATGTCGTTTCATCACCATATTAAATACCCGTTTCCCACTAATTCCAGCGTTAAGCTATGCTTAAGTGTCCTAATGATTTTCCTAAGTTTAAGCAAATTACTTAGTCACAATGAAGGATTTGAATAGCAACCTTGCTTAAGTAAAGTACTTAGGTAATTTACTAAGACAAAATCATACTTTACTTAGTAAAATACTTAGCCGATGAATTGAATCTCAATTTTGGCTAAGTAATTTACTTAAGCCAAATACTAAGTAAATTGCTTAAATTTTGTACTTAAGTATGGAATTGAATACGGGCCCAGGTTCACAGCTTGTAATAATAATACTTGATCTCCACATGAAATATGAATGCACATCTAAAACACCATGCAATGCTAGAGGTTAATTTGTTTTGGTTGTGGCGAAAAATACTGCTGATAAATGCTCATCTACTAACAAATTGCCTGATAATTTGTATTCAAACCTGAATATTGTGGCCCTCAACAGATTTACATGTAGGCATATATAAGTCTGTGATATATTTGGTTAACAACAAATATGATTCTTGCAATAATGAAACAGGGAAAAAAATACATGGGGGCGGCGGGCGAATTTTGTTTTGCCCGATTTTTCTGCAGGATCGGAAATCGGCATGATCGGATCATGATCAAATGCTGATCTGATGATCACTTACATCATTAGAGCTTAATACATGTAGTAGCCCCTAAAATTCGAAAAAAGGAGGCCCGGAAATTTGTAGCCCCCGAAAGGTGGAAAAGTAGCCCCAGAAAACTTCCATAAAATTAGATAGGGAGCCCCCGAAATAAAAATATTAATTTTTTCCCTGTTAAATGAAATATTTATATCCTGAAGTTATTTTTAGAGGCTATGGGCAAGGAACCAGCAACCAGTGCTTTATGAGAGTTGCCTATTGTCTCACCTGTCTCTCCAAGTCTTGGATCCTCTTTGCATCTGCAGCTCTCTCCTTGGCTCTCCTCTGGGCTTCTGCTGATTTAGAGTTACCCTAAATATAGAAATAAATACAAAAGTAGATCAGTTGAAGCATTTTTTTATAAACCATTATGCAGCTCTATGTACATATTCATTTGGAGTTACTCTATTAAGGTTTATGAAATTATGAAGGTTTCTGAACATAGCGCTGAATTATGCTGTTTCATTATATTATTTTTTGCATGCTCAGTGTTGTGCCATGATAACAATGTCATTGAAATGTGATTTATAATTTCATTGTTTTCATAAAGCTTATAACATGTATTAGCAGATGCATATTCAGGTGCGTTCTTAATTTGTACAGTTGCTTCATTCATTTGTGTACTTATGTTGACAGTGTAACCAAATAAGTATATTGATTAATAATAAAGCATTCAGCCATGGGTATGGATGAAACATAGACCTCATTTTATGAAAAATTGTCAAAATAATATGCTGCAATCTTTAGTTCTTGCTTTGGAATAGCAAAGTAAAAACAAAAAGTTTGACTTAAAACAAGCTTTGTGAATCAGGACACAGGTGCTACATTCCAACTTGTTTACAAATCCTGACAGGAAGGATGTACATTTCACCTTGTAAATTTCACATAATGTTTTTGTAAATTTCAGCCAGCCCCATTGTTAAGTTCCATAACTCGCATACCAGAGTTGTTAGTTTCAGCCCAGCATGTTGTAAGTTCCACAACTGGCATACCACAGTTGTATATTTCAGTGAGGATGACTATTTGATTGACAGCTGGCCAAATAATCCAGGAAGTGTAAATTTCATACTACCCCCCCCCCCCCCATCTCTTTCTCTCTCTCTCTCTCTTTCTCTCTTTCTATTAAACTCTATGTTCATCTATCCACCCATCTCTCCTCTCTATAAATGTATCACTCAACTTGTCTACCTATCTCTATCTTTCTTTCATTCATATATCCAGCCAGCCAGCCAGCCAGCCAGCCAGCCAGCCAGCCAGCCAGCCAGCCAGCCAGCCAGCCAGCCAGCCAGCCAGCCAGCCAGCCAGCCAACCAGCCAACCAACCAACCAACCAACCAACCAACCAACCAACCAACCAACCAACCAACCAACCAACCAACCAACCAACCAACCAACCAACCAACCAACCAACCAACCAACCAACCAACCAACCAACCAACCAACCAACCAACCAACCAACCAACCAACCAACCAACCAACCAACCAACCAACCAACCAACCAACCATCCATCCATCCATCACAAAATTCATATGTATCTTTCTATCAACTCACCTGTTTGTCTCCACTCTTTACTCTTCCTTTCAGTTCTGCAATCTCCTCATCTTTTTGCCCGAGTGCAACAGCATCCCTGTCCAACATGTCTTGGTTCTCAGCGTACCACCTCACTTTCCTCTGGAGTGACTCCATCTCTCTGTCATATTTCACTTGCAGTTCCTAAATGAAGAAAAATTGTGATAGTAATGATGTTAATATTATAGCCCGGTCACATATCAACGGATTGCGTAAACGGACGTCAAACGAAAAACCAAATTTACCATCCGTTCGTCTCCGTTCGTATGCGTTTCTTGTTCGTCTCCGTTCGTATGCGTTTCTTGTCCGTTCCTTGTCCGGTGATGTACGTTGTTCTATGTTATGTACATAAAGCAATGGAGACGACTTTCATCACCGGATAATTTCATTTCGCAAATTTTCTATTCGTTGGGCATTCGTTTCCGCTATCCGTTGATATCTGACCGGGCCATAAATAACAGAACAAGATCAAAGGCTAATACTTATTCCATCTAGTGTAACTCTGATAGAAAGTTTTGGTTCTCAGCGTACAACCACACTTTCCTGAAGATTCAATCTCACATTCCTATTTCATTTGCAGTTCCTGAAATTATTGAATAAATTCTGTATAGTACCAATGATGTGTATATTGATACCAGAGGCACCTTAGGCCCCGAATTGTAAAGATTTATGATTAATCATATTATCAATTGACTGATCACATCACATCACATCACATCAGGGTACGGAAAAGAAGGATGACTCCTGTAGACTTTCCGGTCTTCTGTGCGTTGATTGTTGCTACTGTACGTCTATTATAAACTTCAGCTGCGCATGCATTGAGGATCGGCTGTTTTGAATCTTTGATTCCACCAATGTTTATCCAAAAGATTCTTAAAATTATCGACAGTTTTTGCTTCAACAACTTTCTCTGGCAAGCTATTCCAGTCTGATACCACTCTCTGACTAAAAAATTTACTTCTGATGTCCAATCTTGATCTCTCCTTATACAGTTTGTGTGCATGCCCCCTAGTGGTTGCATGAATTGCTGGAGTGAAGAAAAGTTAACTGGAGATTCCAAGCTTCCCATTCATCAGTTTGAATACTGTTATCATATCTCCACGCCGTCTTCGATAATGCAAGGAGTGCAGGTTGAGACATTCCAAGCGTTGCTCATATTCCATTTCACGGAGATCTGGTACTATACGGGTGGCTCTTCTCTGAACTTTTTCTATTTTGTCTGCATCGAGCTTATATCGTAAGTGCCAAAGTATATTTCCATACTCTAAGTGTGGACGTACAAGTGTAGTGAAGAGTATTGGCAACATCTCTATGGTTATCTCTGAAAATGTCCTTTTAATCATTCCTAGAATCTGGTTAGCTTTTAATACAGCCGATGACACATGTAATACACTCAATCATAAGATAAATTGTAAATATTTATATTACAGGGCCTAGATCATCAAATTTATAATGCCTCTCATAAAATAAAGCTGTTCTATGAACTGGATCTACTCCCCCCTTTGTATGATATACTTTGAATTCATCCGCTTGCCATCTCTTTTATTGCATCCAGACTTTCTTGCTACCTGGTTCTCTATCACTAGTTATTCTCCCTTCTAATTTTACTCCCCTTCGTAAGTGTAATTATTACTGTACACATTATCTATCTTGTATTGATTTATTCTTATCACGTAAGTTGTTCTATGAACTGAATTTACTCCCTTTATGTATACAATACCTTGAATTCAGTCTGCTTGCTATATCTCATTGCATCAAGCCTTTCTTGCTGTCTGGTTTTCTCTCATAAGCAATTCTATCTCCTGATTTCTCACCCTCATATGTGATTAGCGCACATCATCTATGCGCTGTGTGGTCTCTCTCATCATCATATAAGGCTGTTCTTTGAACTGAATTTACTCCCTTTATGTATACAATACCTTGAATTCGTTCTGCTTGCCATCTCTCACTGCATCCAGTCTTTCTTGCTGCCTGGTTTTCTCCCTCACAAGCTGTTCTATATGCGCCTCCAACTCCCTCTTCTCCTGTGCTGCATGCTTATTCTCGGCTCGTAATGACGATTCACGAATCTGTAAAACACAGATCAAAACAAAATACTATTGATGCAAAGTACAATGATTTGATTGTCAGCAGTCCAAAAGAAAATGCCATATTCTCATCAAGTGTACAGTTTACTTGATAAACCTTTTTCTTATTATCAACAAAGAATCTCACGTTCTGAGATCCGTACCAGTAGTTCTGCTATCTTGTTGTAGTACCAGTTGAAAGTAACAGTGTCCTCACACATTGCTAGGAATGTTTTATTTTTTTCTTCGTGCCCGAGACAGGCAAATAAAATCATAGAGCTTCTCCAATTTCGATGGCATGGAATCTGAGTCTGGTGGCCTGAATAAAGGAGAACATCAACACGTCTGTCACATTTTCATTGAGGCCTTTTATATGTTGAAATAGCTACTGTTATATAAATTGGACCACATACCCTTACTAGATACACTGTCATAACACTTTCATATATTGTACCTCATGTTCTTTGATCTGTGCCTGTAGCTCTGCTATCTTGCCAGCCCCTATCATAGCTGTGTTCCCAGCCGCTATCTCCTGCTGCATCTTGTCTCCAGTGATGATCCCTTTATTCCTCAGTGCTCTGTCCTTCATTTCCATCAATTCCCTTTCCGAAACAAATGCAATAATACATTTTCAAATGTATTTATTCATTTATATTTAAATTTATATGTATTTATTCATTTATATTTAAATGTATACATGTATGTATTTATTCAGTCTTGTTTAAACAGGGTGGCCCCATCAGTGATCAAGCACTGTCTTTCAGGGGGGCCTGTATACATATGTGACAGTCTATAGCAAAACCTGGCACTTGTCAGTAAAAATCAAAATGAAGATTTTCATACTGTTAAAAAGGGCTCATCACAAGCTTTTATTTCATGCTTTGTTCTTAACGAATTGGTCAATAATTGGTGAAGATATGATTGTTTCAATTATACAATCATAAGTCTTTTACACACATTGTGTGAACTTAAAATGCCAATTTCTTCAAAACATGAATTACTGACAAGTGCAGGGTTTTGCTAAAGCCGATCACATATCATACATAGTTCAATGAAATACATACTTGTATACAATTAATAATGATAAGTCTCAAATGGCATACTGCTATAGAAAAACAAAGAAGTCATCACAAATGTTTAAAATTTGTATACAAGTAAAAGTGGATAAAAGTAATTAAATCTGACTACCTCATGTTGGCAAGGTCAGTCTGCAGCCTCTGGTTCTCTCTGAACATCCTCTCTTCATTCTCTCGATTCACTCCCTGAGCCTTCTTCACCTCGGTATACAGCCTCTCATTCTCCTGAAACAAAAATATACAAATAAATTAAAATCATTACTAATGATATAATAATTCCTCGCTCAGTCATAACTGTAATTATTTTCACTGTAATGTTCACAACTAGAATTCAGTAGCTTCAAACAAATACAAATTCTTGAACCAAATGAAAATAATATTCACTCCCTGAGCCTTCTTCACCTCGCTGTACAGTCTCTCATTCTCCTGGAAGTCAAGAAAGACAAAGATAAGAATGATGATGATGATGATGACGATGACGATGACGATGACGATGATGGTGATGGTGATGGTGATGATGATGACGACGACGACGACGACGACGATGATGATGATGATGACGATGACGATGACAATTGTGATGATGGTGATGATGATGATGATAAAGATAATGATAATGATTATGATGAAGATAATGATAATGATTATGATGAAGATGATAATGATGAGGATAATGATAAGGACAATGACGATGACAATTGTGATGATGGTGATGATGATGATGACGACGATAATGATGATGATATATGATTCTGGTGGTGTTCATGAAAAACAAATATTCTTCTTTTATCACCCCCTCTGATGATCATCAAACTCAATCTTTACTCATATTATTTTGAACATTAATCAATTAGTTTGGCGTTGGGCCAATATACATATTTTTGTTAATTAATGTTTCTATAGTTAGTTTTTAGCTAAGAGAATAATTGCTTTAAAATAAATAAGGCCGAGTCATCCTGCTTTACTTACTCCCTCTGTGAGTCTCACTAATTGCCTTACCTGTTGATAACCCTGAAGCAATGTCTCCTGTTGCACAATCTCTTTCTGCATCAGGCTGAGTTGCTCCTCTTGACTCACTCCCTCTGGGGTCTTACCAGATGCAAGTTCTCTCCTCCTTGCCTTATCGTGGTCATCCTGACTGTTAAGCTGACATGGGCAAGAAATAAAACAGACAAAATGCAATAAGATCAATAACACATGTGATAAACACAATGACCGCAAACAAACTCTCAAATACACCTGTATGTTTTCTGTGTAGAAGCCTCGGCTCTTCCTCTCTGCAACTTTAAAGGGTACCACCACCCAAAAATAATATTCTTATTATAGAAAGGTACCATCTTTAGTATTCCATTCCTTCAACAAGTTCACACAAATATGTTTTCAGAAAAAAATATATAATTGGAAAACGCATCACCATTCTCAACCATACGTTCATGCGGTCTGAATTGCGTAGACTATATGCGTGCAGAGCCAGAGCGCACTGTGCAGAGCGAATGAATCATCCGGGAATCTATTGACGTACGCGTGAAAGCATTGGCGCACTCGCAAATGCTTGGCCCGTATGGAACCAGGAAATAGCAGTGGTTCCGTAAGTGGTGGAAATTAATTGCTTTGTTTATGAATTACACAACCCTTTGCAAAATGTTGGGTATCTATTTGATATCACAAACGGTACCAAAACATATAATAATGTGTTGTCCTTTGCCTGGTGGTCCTCTTTAATCCTTTTGGACATCAACTATCTATACTCTATAACCTTGAAAATACAGTATATCTCATTTAACTGTTAAAGGGATGGTTCGGACGATTTCAAAATTAATGTACCAGAATCTTAAAAAATTACTCATTGGTAATATATTTTTATCAAAAAAATATCCTATCAGGATGATATACTCTATTGCTTCGTGTCTGCAATTTTTGATATTCATCGGCTATTTTCTGTACGCTTCCGATTTTTATCACGTGGTCGCGTGACGCGCCAGCCTCACTTTGCTTTGTATTGGCAGCAAAGTGAGGCATCGACGTCACGAAAATTGCATGCTGGGATAGATCCCACTGGCGGCAGATTCGATCAAGAACTGTTACCTTATTTAGTCCCAAAGTTCAAGTTCAAGTTCAAGTTCAGTTTATTTTCTCAATATAAAAGCAACAATATAAAATACATACAAATTGATAACAATATAAAAGTAAATTTCATTTAAAGTTTAAAAATGCAGATTGCATGTACAAGTTAAAATTAATTATTTTTTGAGGGGTAACAAACCAAAAAGGTATCAAGACCTTATCGTGTGGTCGACCCATAGATTGTGAATGATGCAGTTGGTCTTTTTTCGTCGGGACAAAGGCAATATGTTGAAAAAATATTGCTTCTTTGATTGGTAAATGCTGGAAATCGTCCGAACCCCTCCTTTAAAGGGATCTAGTAACTTTGTTGGCATGTGCAAAAAGTGATGAGTGGTTGATATAATGTATATTGTTGTTCTCTGATATGTCCACTGGGTGTTGTGTGAAAATTACAAGTTAAATAGACGTTATATGGCCGAGTAATGAGCAAAAATGCAAAGTGATATTCACTAACTCATTGCACTCACTTTGTACACGGTTTTGACGATCCAGTGGAAAATTTTACATCTGAACACTTCAATCGTAAATATCTTTTGAACGAAAGGGAAATTTGAAAAACCAAAACAGGTCCCATGCTTTTATTGTTAAAGGGGACCACCAGGCAAAGGACAACACATTATTATATGTTTTGGTACCGTTTTGTGATATCAAATAGATACCCAACATTTTGCAAAGGGTTGTGTAATTCATAAACAAAGCAATTAATTTCCACCACTTACGGAACCACGGCTATCTCGTGGTTCCACACGGGCCAGGCATTTGGGAGTGCGCCAATGCAGTACCCGCGTACGTCAATAGAATCCCGGATGATTCGTTCACTCTGCACAGAGCGCCGCTGGCTCTGCTCGCATAATAGTCTGCGCATTCAGACCGCATGACCGCATGGCTGAGAATGGTGATGCGTTTTCCATTTTTTTTTTCTTTTTCTGAAAACATATTTTTGTGAACTTATTGAAGAAATGGAATACTAAAGATGTTACCTTTCTATGAAAAGATTATTATTTTTGGGTGGTGGTACCCTTTAATACAAATACGAGGAGGTATGAGGGAACCGCTAGAATTCCAATTGGATTTTAATGATTTGGACAATGTTACCAAGTCCCTTTAAATAAGCTACGATTCACACAAGCTTGACAACACCTACCTTGGCTCTTGCATAATATACACTCCTTCATATTTCTAAATCATAATCTTACATTAAATTGTATTCATTTTCATGAAGCTAAACAAATATTGACATTTAATTGTTCATAAATACCTTTGCAACAAGCACATAGTTGTCCTGTTTCAACTCAAAGATCTGCTTTTCATGCTGAAGTCTCAGCTCTTCCTCCTTGCGTCTATACTCCCTCCGGACGTCGTCGATCTCCGCCCTCATCTTGGCGTTGAGCCTCCGCTCCTCCTGCCACTGCTGCTGCCACTCGTTCACCTCTGCGACTAGCGCCCTCTCTCTGTTCATGGTTTGCAGTCTGGCCTCGCGCATGCTGGCAGATAGGATTGGCTCTTCGCTGGATTGCTGTGTTATACCATAGAAATGTATCAAGAAGTGGTCTAAAATTGTATATTAGTGAAAATTTGATCAGAATGGGACAAGAAATAAGTTAGAGAGTTATGCCTATTTGAATATTATGTAGAAATGAGCAATTGAATTTTGAAGAAAAAAAAAAAAATTCAAAATTTTGAAATTGCAGCCGATTGCAAAAATTTTCAGAAGCTATGTATGTTATTGGTTTTGTACATGAACATTCACTTATTTCTCATTTTAGATGCTTATAACTTCTCTTTTTTGTTGCTAGGATTCACAAAAATATGAAAGACTACACGATCAATAGTAATTAACAACTTTCTCAACCAGGTTGAAACATTTGTAACTTTTCTCTTATCTACAGTTTTTGCTCATGATGTCTCATTTACCTTCTTTTGTAGGAAACATCAACTTTACAGGGTGGGATTCTCATTTTAAAAACTTTACCACTAATTGCAATCACCCTGAAAAATTAAGATCATGAAGACATAATTAGGACACATACCTTGACCGGTGGTGTTGACCCCTTGACCTCACTGAACTGGTCATGGAGATACGATGCAAATGATTCCACTGAAGCAAGAAGCTGATGCTGTGAACGATCACTTCTCCCATTCATAGCTGGTACTTCTGAACCTTTACAGAGCAGAAAAGGGTAAAACAGTACAATCGACCTGACTACAAACATGCCATTTTATGCAAGTAAGTAAAACTATTTGAGTTTGGGACTAAAATGAGTAAAGATATATGACAAACATAAACAGTAACAACTAAGGCTGTTTATGGACATTATGGAGATATGAGGCAAAGATTCCATTGAAGCGAGAAGCTGATGCTGTGATTGATCACTTCTCCTATTCATAGCTGGTACTTCTGAACCTTTGATTTAAACCAAGGAAGAAGAGTTCATACATTTAAGAAGCTTGTTAATGGTAGCATTGTTGGATAACGTATTGCATTACTATTTTTCAAGCATATTAATACATGTATGTTCAATCTATTTTTAACCATTTTCAATTTATATGCAGTTGGCATTATAAAGTCCTATAACTAAGAAGGCAAACAACTACTACAACTGTCCTGCACTTCAAATGATTACTATTATGAAATAATTATTTTTTCACTTAAACTGGCAACAGACTCAGACAGGGTCAAGTTTCTAGATAACAGTTTTTTTGTAACTTCATGGGCCGACACAAAATTTCTCAAAAAATACCTGAAACAAAATACAAAATTACTCCCTCATCAAGAAATGTTACTGCAGTTTCAGAAAAGTTATAATTGCATGCGATGAAATACCAGGTAGTTCCAATCCTCACCTTTGATCTTTTGCTTGCCTATTTCAGCTGGTGACCATGTCGTCTTGGCTTCACGCTGTTTATTCCCATAGCCCGAGCTCCTGATGTGAGAGTATCGCCCCCGGGGTTTAGACGGACTCTTTTTCCTGCCGGCCTTCATGGCCAGGGACGCTGGCTGGAGAACAAACGGGGTGGTAGTATCCAGAGATTCAATGTCTGCTCCCTGTCATTACAGACAAACAAAAATAGTCTTTAAATTCAACATTGTTTAATCCATTGCCTACACAAACCTGGTAGGTCCTGTAGTAACTCTATGGGAATTGCAAAATACAAGCTACAATGTATTTTCCCTTAACTCAAAGTCATGTTTGCATTTCCATTTTAAACAACACAACATGCCAGACCACGCACTAACCATACCGCATGCCAGGACCCATTCGCTAGACAGAAGCTTCCTCCACTCAGCTGTCCGAGTTTGGAACAGCCTCCCTGAAACATCTCTGACACTGGTCTCCAAGCTTTCAAAGGGCGCGTACATGCTCTCCTCCTATCCAAAATTTGATTGTTTAATGCTAATTCTTTTAAGTGAATTAATGTTATTCCTATTTTATGTTTTGATATTTTATTTTATTTTGAGCTGCAGCGAACCACTTGATTGGCCTTCCGGAGCTTCACCAAAGCTCTGGTGGGCTATTGTTCGCAATTGCATATTATATACAAAACAAACAAAAAAGATCCAATGGGGTGGCAGTATCCAGAGATTCAATGTCTGATCTGTATTATTATTCAACAATAATAATCTAAAGAAAATAATTGAAAGATTCTGTTCGAAACCTATTTTCATTGCCTTCATGCAATTACATTTTCAAGAATCTACAATTGCTATTAAACAAATAAGGAAACGTCTTTGAAATGATGGAAGTAAACAAAGTAAACACCGGCCTAGACTTTTACTTGAACTTTGTAAATAAGCACTTGCGCGCCGTGAGTATGCACACACACACACACAGTATCTGCAAGAATCTTCAGGATTGAAGGAGGCATATTAACCCGAAGAAGAAGAAGAAGAAAATGATGGATATACAAAACGGGTATGAAAAGTGCACAAAATGTATGAAGTTTTTAAAAGGGCTATACTTAGAGCACTTGCATACCGAAAATAGTTTTGCTAGGGCTCTTTCAATAAATTGGAAGATATGAAGATCTTAAAATATCCATGTATTTCTTGTATCAGACAATGTCTCAGAGCAAAACTTGCCCACAAACTCACATCAGCTGGTTGCAGGTCAAACACGCTGGAAGCAGGCTGCAGTGCAAATCCTCTCGAATCGCTCCCTTCGGCTACAGGACTGAGCGCAAACCCCCTCGACCCATCGTCATGTGACTCAGTTCCTGCCCTCTCATTGGCTGGCTGGAGTGCAAAGCCCCTGTGCCCCAAGTCCTCATTGGTTGATGGGTTGGTAGAATCGAGATTGAAATCCCTTGCTGCTTTGGAAAATAATGGAAACACTTACTTTTACGTTTTCCCAATAATCTGTCCTCATCACAAAGTAACTATCAACTAAAAATAATTGTTTTAATGCGTGATACGTTGAAACGGTTCAATCAAATTTCAATATACAGTGAAACTTGCTCTATAGGGACCACCTGTAAACCACATTCTTGAGTCCATTGAGTGGTCATTACAAACTACTTTGACCGTACATGTATACAATAATACAAATAAAAAGCATCATTAGAACTTATTTTGCAGTATACCATGACCCCCTTAACCCGTAACGGTTGTTTACGGAAACAGCGTGTACAAAGTCTATGGGATTTCAGAATCTCAAAGGGAACAGGTTAATTTTAACATGTTCAAAACTGGCATTTATTAGACTTTGAAACAATATCAGACCATACTGACCGTCAGTCCTTCCTCCTCGCTGCTCATTGACCTCCCTCAGAATGTCATCCACTGTCCTGTCCTTGGTTGCCATGGTGAGAGACTGGTCCAGGTCGTCATGGAGACGCATGGTGGGTGTGGCCTGGGCCTCTCTCAGGATGGCCTGCAGGGCTGCTAGCTCTCCTGTGGTGCCTACCGTACTCAGGCCTGACAATTGAAACAACAAATGTAATCCAAACATAAGGATAAGAATGAAAATGAGCAAAGAAAATTATGCTCACCCAGGAAGTACACCCAAGACTGCCATGGAGTGCCGAAGAACGGGGTCACAGCTATTCGTTGACATAGGTGGTGGTTCTTAACAATGTCAGGCAAGCTGGAAATTTGTGACCTAGTTACGTAGTTGTTAGGTAGGCAATCATCCAGCTCCAAACTAGAACCAATAGCCCAAATCGAAGGACATCTTGTTATCTACTATGTTACTCTTTAATGCTAGACAGGTTCCCCATCTATTCAATCAATTTAAGAGACAAACAAAAATTAATGGAATGATGTTAATGAAAAGTTTCTTTTATTCCCCTCATTCACACACAAAAAAAGGGTAAGTAAGCAAAAAGGCCAACAAAAATTACTTGTTCTTCTTACTAACCTCCTGTATCCAGTGTTCCAAGGTCTGTTGGCCCTGATTGCAAGAATGCTCCCTTGACAGTAGAGTGTGAGTCCCCCTGGCCTCCAGATAGAGCTGAGCTCTTGGGGGTGGGGTCACTTTCCTTACAACAAGGTATGAACATTCTGTAATTCCCCTATCTCTTACCCCCCCCCCCCCCACAAAAAAAGTAGTTCAATAATATTAAAAAGCCAATAGAATTAACTTCGTGTTCTTCTTACTAACCTCCTGTATCCAATGTTCCAAGGTCTGTTGGCCCTGACTGCATGAATGCTCCCTTGACAGTAGAGTGCGAGTCCCCCTGGCCTCCAGATAGAGCTGAGCTCTTGGGGGTGGGGTCCTTGTCTTTGGGAGGGCTAAGAGTTTGGTCTATGGTATCCAGCAGGTCCACTGAAAACAGAGAAATACAAGACACTGAAAGAAGATTTGTTGTTGTTGATTTTTTAAGTGTGCAGCACACAATGCACAGAAATGCCACAGAGCTGTATTAGTCCCTGGCACTCAAAGTGTTAAGGAAAAATGGTCTAAGAGTAGTTCCTTGTTTTCAGGAGGGCTCAGATGTGGTATCCAAAAGTTCCACTGAAAATAGGACACATGATATGGAATATTTCACTGATTTAAGTTATATTTGTGCCTATTATAACCAAATTCAAAGTGAATATTACAGGAGGAATATTGTCATTAAAGAAAAGGTGTACTTCAATTGATATTCATCTAGGCATGAGCTGCAATAAGAAATACATGTATGAAAGCAGTAGATGGAGCCTCTTTCAATCTGAATACTTTTAGTGTTCAAATGTGTGTAATGAATGAATTACATTTCCACAGCCACAATTAAAAGAGTTTTCTAGAATAAGAAAGAAGCAGTTCTATTTTACTGTACTCACCTTTAGCTAGCATACCGGATCCCTTTTCCTGTGTTACAAAGATGAAAAAGAGTGCATAGTATAAGTAAAGTAACAGTTCCTATATTCCCTGTTTAAAACAAAATATATATGTACATGTATATAGACGCTTTAATGAGTCTGCAAATCAGTGAAAAGATTTGTCTATCTTTTTGTTCGGCCATCTGCACAGTCCTCAGAATTTGCGAAGCATGTCGGGTAGTTATACGAACATGGCCGCTCCCATCATCTTTTGCCGCCGTAACAATTAGTAAAATTTGGGTAATGTTCACAGAAGGATTTCATGGGATCAAGTAGGCCAAAAATGCCAAGTCATGTATCAAATTAAATGTCTGTCCACCCTCTAAATGATAATAGTAGCCGAAAGCCATAGTTTCATTGTCCTTTAATGTCCTAGCAGTAAAATATAACATAAATAAAGATCAATAAGGACATTTAAAAAATGAAATAATTTCTTTACCTTCGCTTTTGGCACAGCAGGCTTGGACAAAATATCATCACTTTTTCCTTGGAAAAGAAAAACATATTTACAAGTTAATCATTCAATGTATAAGTTATCATGTACACACATTTGTAAATCTGACTGTAGTAATGTAAGAGTATTAACCCGTTCCCTTCAAGATTATGAAATCCCCATAGACTTTGTACATGGCCCACCCGGTTCCCATAAGCAACGGGTTAATTAAAAAATAATTCCTTGACTTGGCTACCATGGCAGCTCCGCAAAAGCAAAAGTATAATCAATCTGTGCCTCAGGATATAATTTATAAACAGATGCCGACATATAAACCCATTGCTCATGAGAGCCTACCATATTTACAATAATAATAATAATATAGACTTCTACATGTATATAGCACATTTCACTTGGGTGTCTCTGTGTGCTCTTTGAAAAGTAAGAAGGTTAGAAAAGAATATTATTCAAATTTACATAATTCTATTTTTAAGACATACACATTTTTTTTAAAGGTAGAATTTAAGCTTTTGCTACCCAAGAATTTGTTAAACATTTCTTATGAGATGGTTATCTTAGCACATCTTGGTAGTTAAGTAATTCAATCATTCATTCAGATTTGATTTGTAAAACATGTAAATACCTGCATTTGCTTTGCCCATGCCTCCAACCCTGGGAACCCCTGGGTGGGCGGTGTCTTCAGCTGATCTGTAGAGGGTTAAGGAGGAAGAAGGTGACAGTTGAGAGAAAACATGCCAACAAAAATTAAAAGAAAAACTCCAGTTCAATCATATTTGAATATTTGGCAACCCTTGTAGTGCCTTGCACTTGCAGCAATTCTAGCAAGAAGGTAGTGTTCCCATATTCCACATTCCCTGTAGTTGCTGATAAATCAGCATCCTTGTTTAGTCTGCTGCAGTCAAAGATTCTTGCGGCACCCAACTCAACCTTCATCGTTTAGAATTTAATAATAATAATGTCATTTTCAATCATAATGTTTACCCCATATAGGCAGAGGGCAGGGTCCCCATGGTCGCCACAGTTCCCATCGTTGCTGATAAGTCTGTATCCTTGACGAGTCTGCTGTAGTCCAGAGTTCCCCCTGCCTTCTCTTCCAGCTCTCTGAAGAAGCGAGCCTTGTCTGCGATCTCCTCCAGAGTCTCGAGGCCAGGTCCAGTTGAGCCAGGATTGGTCATGCTGTCCAGGGGGGCTTGACCCGTTGACTCTGCTGTAGTAAGACCACCTGGTGAAGAATTCAATCGAAAACATGTTTCTTTCCTCATAAAAACTGCATTAATTCTGTCTTCCGTCCTACTCCAATAAAGATCCTCGCGTTAAAAGGAAAATGTGTTTCATTCTAGTTTGCTTTGAGCCCCTTCCAGCCCGGTCCAGTCGAGCCAGGGTTGGTTGATATGTCCAGGGGGGCTTGACCTGTTGACTCTGCTGTAGTAAGACCGCCTGGTGAAGAATTACCAGAGAAAACACATTTATTTCATGTGCTTTATTCATAATTTTGTATACATCTTGTACAAGTATTTGTGCTAACTGATATCCAACAAGATTGATTGGTCAAGCTGTCTGGAGGGGCTTGAACAGTAGATTCTGCTGTAGTGAGACCTCCTGAGCAAGAATTACTTCCAGAAAAAACACATTTATTTCATATGCTTTTTTGTACTTTTGTATACATCTTTTATAAGTACTTGTCTTGCCAACTGAAATTAAATAAAATTGTAAACACAGTAGATACATTCCTTTATAATACAGAGAGCAAAATAAGGCTGCACAATTTTTTTCCAAACACTGTGTAGGCCTTTGAAAAAATAACAACGATTCTTTGTTTACAGAGAAAAAATGTGCTTATCTAATGCCAAAATTTCTCTTTTCAAAGATTGTGTTTGTGGTTGTACAAAAAATGTATCCCATTTCTTTGAAACACTCATACAAAAGCAGCAAACCTTTTCAGTATTTTTCCTCAGATCTTTACAGGGAATTTTATGAATAAGTTTCCATCTTCTTTAAATATTTTCATATTTACCTGACTGACTGAGAGTATCCTCAAAACTGGCTTGCTCTGGGAGCACTCCACTGGAAAGCAAATTACAAAAAACAAGCATTAGAAGCGAATTTCACCAGAATAAGTCCTTGATTTTCATCATCATACAATACCATTCTTTTTAATTCATAATTAATTGACCAGTCCAAAACTCAATTCTTACATATCACACATTATCCATAAATCCAAGAGCATTCTTGGATACTGTTCTAAATAAATCAATTAATTGCAATGTTTTAAATAGTTCATGTTAACAATTTACATAACAAAAGTACAGTTCATTTATTTAGTCATAAAATTCATGTATTTGCAGAAAAAAATGATGTAATTGTCTAATAAATTAATAACCACTAACCTCCTTCTATGTCCTCCTTCATCTCTCCTTTCAGATTCATCTGTATAAATAAAGGGGGAAAAATATTATAATTTATTCATGATGCAAAATCCAAAGTATACATTTTCATTCATTTGTCAAAGTCATCTCAGACAACATGATACGATGCACATTGCACAGTACATACACATTTTGGTATCAAACTTTAAAACAAGTGTGTTACACAATTCCCCCAAAATGTATGTAATGTTAGCTATGCTAGCTGTCAAAAAGAAATACATGGGGATAATAAGTGCCCTAACTTAAATATCACCTTTATAGTTATGATTTTTTTTTTTTACAAAAATAACTTAGATATTTTCATATCTTGAGCATTTACGTCAAAAACTTTATCAGTTCATTAAATTTACAGTTTTGTCATGTTCCTCCGGCGAATTTACCAAGCACTTTTGTAAGGTACGCATTTGTGTATCTGTTGACCAGGGTGAATAAATAGTTAAGTGCTATGGAACTCACACGAAAAGTGCTTTATTAAATAACTGTTATCATCATCATCTACATTTAGTAGACTTGCCGGTTTCCTCATTCATATATATAATTGTATTTTGTGTTTATTTTTCTTTATGTTGTTTGTGTGTTCTTTACTTATCTGTACATATCAATGTTATATCTATGTATGTTTTTATATGACGAATGGAATAAAATGAAATGAAATGAAATGATCATTATCTTGATTATTTATGCCCCAAGAGGGGTGTTGAATAAAGAGTTGCGATTGATCGCAAGTCAGAAAACATGCGCACTTGAGCCAATCAGATTTGGGCATTTCGGCGCATTTTCTGAATTGCGATTTAACGCAACTTTGCAATTAATCGCAATTATTTATGCAGTGTCCGTCTCATGCGCGGGAGGTCCCAGGTTCGAACCCAGACCGGGTCATACCAAAGACTTTAAAAATGGTACCTTCTGTCTTCTAGCCAGGCGCTCGGCATTTATAGAATGGAGAAGGGAAAGTTAATCACACGAGTTACCAGAGGACTGGCCCCCTTCTGTAGCTTTCGCTAGATTTAGTAGACGTGTGTCCTAGGGCTAATGAATTGGAGATAGGTGCAGCCTTATTTGCCAAAATTGGCACGGGAAGGACTTTAACTTTCTTTTTAACCTTATGCAACACCCCCAGTATCCCAGCTAGCCACCTGACGTCGGGGCGATGTCGGAAGTTGGTTGCCGGATGTCGGCATATCGCCGTTGGCTCGAGGTTAAAATGTCCGCCAGCCCAACATCGTCACGACGTCATTTTTGTGATATATTGGCATAACGTCATTTTCCGACAATGGCCCAACATCATCTCATGACATGATGTTGGGCCATTGTCGGAAAATGACGTTATGCCAATATATCACAAAAATGACGTCGTGACGATGTTGGGCTGGCGGACATTTTAACCTCAAGCCAACGGCGATATGCCGACATCCGGCAACCAACTTCCGACATCGGCCCGACGTCAGGTGGCTAGCTGGGATACATACCCTCATCCTCCAGACTATCCCTGCTGTCATATCTCTGTAGCCTAGCAGGCGTGATGGGCTCCTGAGCATTGTATCCTTTGCTTTCCTGCAGAAATTATGAGAGAATTGATGGTTAAATTCATACAAAAGGATTACATGAACTGATGAACATGTACAGACAAACCTGCTCTTGTGACAACCTGTCTATAAGGACCACCTACTCATGAAGAACGCCTTTCTAGACCCCCTGGGGTTTTTTTACTGATTAAAGGGATGCCTGTAAAGTGTCTAACTCCACGAAAATTACTTGGAGCTTCCTTGTTTCTCTTCTACCGTGTTGTTTAGCTTATGGTAAGAGAAGAATAAAATAGGGTTAGATTTTTTCAAATGCCCCTTTAGTATGACGATATCTATCATTCAGCTCAAGAGCGTTAACGAACGGTCATAAACCTCATAAACGTCATACAGTAATTTGTTGTAAAAGCTGACGCATATTTTCACTTTTTTAACCAGGAAAGCAGTGTTCTTTTTCGATGAAACTTTCACACATCATTCGGACATATCTTACAATGATTTTGGTACAGGATTGAAGTCTCAAATGTAATTTTGGGCAATATCCGACACCTTACAGGTGCACCTTTAATGTCAGGCGAATTTATTAAAAAGGGATTCACTTTTGATTCATGAACATGAACAATCATGTACCTTCTCTAGCAACCACCTGTCTTCATAATAACCATCCGCCTTTCTAGACGCCTTGGCTTTTATTATTGATTGATCAGCGAAATGTCAGGTAAGGTTGTAAAAGGTATTCCATGTTGCGTACCGTCAAATCAGTTCTAGCAACCACCTGTCTAGGGAGTCCACCTGCTAATGAAGACTGCCTTCCTCGATTATTCATCCCTCCTTTGTCTTCTTTCTCTTTTTCATCTTCTTCAATTCATGTAGCTTGTGTATGACCTCAACTCCCTTCGGAGCATAGTAACTTGCTATGGTAGTTCTATTACTATTTGCATCATTTGTGTACATGTACCCGATCACTCACCCCTACTTCGTCTTCTTTTTCCTTTTCATCTTCCTCATCCACCTGCCTCAGGGGAGTGGACTGCTTCTTGGGTTTTAGCCATTTCTTGTTACCTGTAAATAATAATAATAATAATAATAATAATAATACACAATTTTTATAAAGCGCATATCACATTGCAAATGCACGTCCCTATGCGCTGTATTATTACCCTGGTTGTTACTGGTACAGTTCAAACCCGCACAATTATCTTGCGCACCATCTCAACTCCCCGGGGAGCATTCTAGCCAATGGCAGCCATATGATAGCGCCCAGGCTAATTAACACCCAACCAGATACCCATTTATACTCCTGGGTAGAGAGCAGCAATACGGATTAAATGTCTTGCTGAAGGACATACATGATGAGACATCAACCGGGTTTGAACCCACGACCTCTAGATTTGAAGTCAAGCGTCCATCCGATCGTGCCACACCATCATCCCCTGTAATGGGAGATCAAGTCAGTATAAAAATAAGTTTGATGATCTGTCAAGCGGTTCTTGAGATACAGCGATTATGAACTATTTTTACATATTGAGCCCTGTGACCTTTGATCGTTGACCTCATGGCCTACAAAGTTAATCCCATTATTGTCACAATTGTATGACAATACCAAGTTTTAATGTGATCCGTCAACCAGTTCGCAAGATGCAGCAAGAAATTAAATAGGATGGATCATGGATGAACATACATATGGACGGACAACCGCAAAACACAATGCCTCCAGCCACTTCCTTGGCAGAAGTAAAAAGTGAATGTCTTCCCTGTATAAAAGGTACATCTAGGGTGTTGTCTATTTCTGTTTCATTAGCACAGAGCAACACGTCTACAACACGTCCCATCTCAATTTTATAAGGGACATTTATAAAAGGCTGGGAGGTGGTAGGTGCAATGTTTAGAGTTATTAGTACGACGTGGCCAGGGAGAGAATTATACAGAGGGTGCAAAACAGGAACAAAATCATACAAAAATGTTTTGAAAGGGCTCCTAATTAAGCTACCTGCATGAACACAGCACACTGACATTTATTTTGCATTGAACTCACTGACAATTTATATGAGGACTATAACTGGTTTATGTGCCCACAATAATTAACCCAAAAAAATAAAATAAAGGAAAAATCTTCTCGGAAAAATTAAGAAATACATAAGGGACCCTGGCCACCACCTCCCCCCCCCCCCCCCCCCCCCTCCCCCACCACCACCAATCAGTCCGACAATGCTATGTCACTGTGGCTATAATAAGGTTTTCATGGAAATTCCCGAAGCCCCATTATTTTTTGTCTGTTTTCCTCACTTGGGGTGCTGTCCGAGGAGTCAGCATCACGAGACGCCACACGCCCTCTCCCCATCTTCAGACTGCTGTCATCATCCTCCTGCTTCCACCACGGAGTCGAGTCCTCTTTCGGTTTCTTGGCAGCCCCCTTTCCTCTCCTGCTGCTGAAGTCCATCGAGTCATCCGAGACAGACTGTGCAAACATTCAAAATAAGACACATGTTGGTTACATTTTACTTTTAAACTAAATTAAGCTAAACTTCTTTCAGCTTATTTTAACTAAAAAATACACCAGACTAAAGTGATAATTCTTCTTCCACCAGAGTTGAGTCGTCATTCCTCTTCTTGGCAGGCCGTCTTCCCTCAACGACATCTGAAGTCCATCAAGTCATCCGAGAGGGACAGCAAAGTGAAAGTTAGAATGATACAGAATTTTGTTAGCATATATATATCATCATCACTAATTTATTTAATTTCACTATATATCAGCTTTAATACTTAATTTCTAATAACACTAATTTGTTATTTCACCTAGGGGTGCAAGTTGTCTTTCATAAACCTCCTCTGCCCAGCCCTTTTCCTCTAAGTTCTAAGCTTTTTAAGTTCAACAAGTTATATGACTATGAGAGAGAAATATTTGCAACATTTAGATATTAACGACTTGAAGTTTGCGAGTATGTACATACCAAATGGTATCCTATTTCTAATTCAATTACATAATATTGGCAATAAAATAAAAAGACGAATTCATTTTCCTACAGATTTTTAAACTAATTAAAGTGTAGATAATTTGATGTACTTACCTCCTTGAGAAACTGTTCAAATTCATCATCAAGCTCACGTTGGGACAGCTTTGGAGCTCGAGGCATTCTGGCATCCTCTCTTTAACCAATAGCTTCAGGCTTCGACTATTTAAAACAGAAAAGGAAATTTACAAAATGAGAAATTAATTATTTTTTGAAACACAGCCATCAGCATGCAGCGCAGTCACAGTGCACTAAAAACATTGTAGCCGGTATTCTGAAGTCGTGTCTAACTCAAGTCCTGTCCTAAATCCTAAGACCTAACATAGGGCAAGTCCAAGCTATTTTGTAGCTGTAACGCGTGGGACATCAGAGCGAAAAAGAGAGCTTACTCTTATAAGAAATATTGAAACACCAATTTGTTTTACATTTTAGATGCTTTAGAGCAAATTCTATCAAACGACAAACAAAAAAATGAAATCCCCCATGCATTAATAATTGATGCGACTTTTTGCTAGCGTAACGCGCGGGACCAGTGAAAGTTGGTATTTTTAAACTTTGACTTTGAATGTGAATTCCTCTGAATTTATATACAATATCGAAACATGCTTGGTATGGTCTTAAATAATGTGCATCTTGTGCTCTACCAGAATATGAAATTTCATCATCTCAAAACTTTAAGAGTTTCACACAGGGTCAATTTGAAAAAAGATTGTATTGTAATGCGCGGGACATGTAACACGCAGGACATTTTTCTACCATGTGTTTTACATAGGCCCACCCCCCAATATGCCCTTATTATAGATACCGTATCAAGAATTGGTGCTTGGAAAATGCTCATCTTATGCATAAATGTTCTTTATGACATTTCCTAACAACATTTAAAAACAAAAGTTGCAAAAGCGAATATTTTCTTTATGTATTTCTTTGTTTTGGGAAATTCTTATGTATTTCTTTGTTTTTCAACTTCCATTTTTACATCTTTTTAAAAAAAGAAATCAATTATTCACCACTGTCAAACAATTTTTATCCTAAAATTAATTATTTGCAGTTATTAAATTGAGAAATTATTGAGTTTTTATCAATCCTATGAAAAAACACTTTTTCCATTGGAATTGTACATAAATCACAAAATTATGCAATTTCCAGATTGACTTCCACTTCGAAAAAGTCATGTGCCTTTGTAAGGGTACAAATGTTTGTTATGAATTTGGTCTCAAAATTGCGCAAGACTTCATAGAAAAAACTTGTTAAGTGGCAGGCAAATATCCTCGCGTGTTACGGAATGATCGTAAATAAGCCAATAGGCCAAAACAAGATTTTCAAAAACCCATTGCTTTACTGTATAGATTGTCCCGCGCGTTACAAAATTTAATAATTGATTTGTTGCTATGTTATGGATGTCCCCCAAGGTAAATTAGAACTTTGTAGAGTTTCAGAAAAATAAACCAATTTGATTAACGAGTAATCGAAACAATAAGATGTAAAAATGTAACGCGTGGGACATGCTAATTTTGGAACGCATCTAATATGCATATTGAATGAGATAACAAGCTGAAAATTATAATCCAACTTCCTTCTGGTAATGACATCAGGTCAAGCCAATAATAAGTAAAGAATCATTACAAGCATTTTAAATATGATTTAATTTGTCTTTAATTCAGATGTCCCGCGCGTTACAATGATTTACATATTATGCAAATATATTTGATTATTACTACTTATTGGAGACAAGTTTTTTTTTTTTTTATTTCAAATTATTAAAATTCAATATCTTAGCTTTAAAATGACATCAAGTTTCACTCAATTTGGGTGAATATGAAAATTCACCCCCTTGGGAACAAATACCTTGGACTTGCCCCATAACAGTTGTTTACACTTAAAAGTTCTGTTTAAGTCCCATCTAACTTCAGTCACGAGTTCGTCACGGCGCTGATTATAGTTATAGTTTTACACCAATTCTGAAGTCATGGCTATAATAACACCGGCTGTCCTCGCCAATACTGAACATTCGTGCATATTCTACGTACAGAATCGCATTGCGGGAGTGCATATTTTTTTTGCGCGGCATGGAATGCAGTGTGATTGCGCGAGGGGTGTTCGCGAATTCACTTTGACGGCACTTTGACCCAGACGCTACCGGCATTAAATAGAATAATAGTACCACGTAGTTTGTCAGTATTTTACTGACAGAACAGTATGTGAGTTGTGACTAAGTCATGTTAAGTCCTAACTCTAGAGAACGCCAGCGCGAAGCGCTGGCGTTTAGATAGACCCACCTAATACTGCCCCAAAATTATAAATTTTGTGTGCACGATAATTGTGCTTAAAATGATACATATGATACGGTACTTACCTCCGATGAGAGCACAAATATGTGATACAACTTTGCGGTGGATAAAAATGATGATTTTTCGCTCAATTCCGCATCAAAATGAGTGATTTATGCACCTCCTCGACTTCTCTCCGTGTCGTAGCGCGACTCCGAACAGATTTTGAACGAAAGATGATCGCGATGCGCATGCGTGGTAACTAATATTCATGTGTATCGATATCGCAAGCGCCGTTCGCCGTTCATCGCATCGCGATCATCTTTCGTTCAAAATCTGTTCGGAGTCGCGCTACCACACGGAGAGAAGTAGAGGAGGTGCATAAATCACTGTGCGGAATGGAGCGAAAAATCAAAATCATTGTTTTAATCATTTTTATCCACCGCAAAGTTGTATCACATATTTGTGCTCTCAATGGGGTTAGGTAATAGGTGGGTCTAGAATGCCAGCGAAGCGCTGGCGTTCTCTAGACTAGAGTTAGTCAAGTCCCGACTAAGACTGAGTAAGACAGTCCTGTTTAACTTTAGAATAAGTCGTGTTAAAGCCTTAAAGGCTTGAGTGTGCTGCTTTTCAGACTACGGAACACCTCGAGTCACTTGTCAATGTAAAGTCCCACCCTGCTACCCCCCGACATGGGGTGCATCATTCCCTGGTTTGGTCAGTCAAATTTGTGACCCAGGTGTGCCTCATTTAACAAGGTTTGTCGGTCAAATTTGTGACCGAGGTGTGCGTCATAATCCTACCCATGTCAGTCAAAAAAATGACTTAGGGTAAGTCATGGTACATCATTTGGCTATGAAAAAACAGTGATAAATTGCACGCATAATTTGCCATTGCAAAGTTTTGCACGCACGCCGCGCTGGGTAGTTGCTCCGTTTTATTACAGATTCACCTGGATATGTTCCCAGCCCGCGATCTTGGACTGCGTGCACACACCAGCGCGCTACACATAGCCAGCGAGCGGTACCTTTCGCGAACGATAATGTATGCATGACATCATTGATCGCGTGCGCACGCATCTCATTACGAGACTTGGCTGGCTTCTGGGTCGATTATGCATGCCATGAAAATGTGGTATCGGAGCGGTATCGGTCTGGACATAGCACAGCCTGTGCCACAGGGTTTACCCTTTTCGCTGCATTCTCTTCCCACAATTCATTTCGATGCTTACGTCATTGGCTTTCTGAACGCCCATTCTACACGTTGATACCAAATTCGATACGCGACTCTTTGGACAAAATCTTGTGAAAGAAGGTCTTTTTCACCTGCTGTTTTTCGCCAAAATGGATTTTGAGCTATTCGGGATGCCGTTTATAAGGTCAGTTTTCGATATTTCAAAAATTTTGTATGTGAATGATGATAATTTATCTGAATTCTACATACTTTTATCGATCGTTTCGTACCTTTTTTCTTGTGTGCGAGTGTTGATAAAGTTGTTGACATGGACATTATGCATGGTTTTGCAGTCCCGATATACAGTAGCTATCGTCGTACTTTTTTGTGCATGTACAGTGGAGCGCTCTGGCACGTGTGCATGGGGCTGGCCTCATAAATATTCATATGATTTTCATGCGCAAGCGCACTTCGGCTGTACTGGCGCTCGGCGAAGTCATATAATAGGAATACACGATGAATGGGACAGCGGGCTATGTGCGCTAGCGATCAGTAGGGCTCAGTGCATGCAGTGACATGTCTCGGCTCCTGCCAAAGCTCGCTGCATGCGTTGAGCGTGGGTGTTTTTGTCATTCTCAAATCGTTTCTGTATTTACGGATGTGTGTCAATATGTGCGTCATTTTCCAGGTCTTTTGTCTGTCAAAATTTTGACTCTAGTGTGAGTCAATTCACCAAGGATGTCCGTCATTTTTGTGCCTGAGGTGTGGGTCATTTTCAGTGTTTTGTCAGTCAAAAAAGTGCCTGAGGGGTGTGTCAAAAACCATGTAAATGATGTATGGTCATCCAAAAAATGACCATGACGCACCCATGCCGCACCCCTGCAAGTCAAGAGGCTAACGCTGCTCAGGATCTTAGCACAACACTAGTAAGTATCGTTTATAACAAATAATCCCTTAAATGGGATAATGAATAAACTTAAGGGAGGCTTGCGTAGTTCCTATGTATCCTGGTATCCGCTCAGTAATTGACTTTGCACGTAACCGACAGAAAACGCGAGAGAGGTCACACATACGTACAAAGTCAAAGTCAATGGCGAGCCTAACCGAGCGGACACAGGCATAGAAAAGGCCAATTTTCGTGGCGCTTAAAATCGTATAATTTCATCTCAATGACCAGTGTCTTCAAAATATTATGTAAACAAGTATTGGGGCGTTGGATTAATGCATAATTCAGTCCATGAAAATGTCAACTTTTAGTTTTAGCTGTGTTGTCATTCAATCAAAGAAGTGAGCGAGTGTCAACACCTTTATGGTACCTACGCCACGGCTACATCATCTAGTTTTAATTTTTTAAACTCACCTAAAAATGGCTCAACCTCGGCTCAGGCTTGACTCAGTCTCAGTTGAAAATTCGATTCCCTTTCTTCTCACTTTTCAATTCTAGCGCGGGCTACTTTACTCTCAGAGCGACAGTAACGAAAGTTGCGCCGCAGTTTCCCCGGGACTAACCGCCACTGCACCGTACGTTAATCCTTCAAAACGTTGAATTATAGCGCGTATTACACCATCCAGTGCTTCCACTTTTAAGAAATTTTCTCATTACTGAAGCCACTAGAATAATTCCGGTAGGTGAAGAATAAAATATTATCTCAGCGTGAATATCTCAGGAATTTCGAGGAAATGTATAACAAAAACTATGTAAAATTCAAGAAAATGAGTTTGTTGTTGGGTTTAGATCCTTGCAAAAAAGGTGAAAATTTTATTATTACAGTCATGGGCATCGAACGTTTGGGGGGGGGGGGGGGGGGGGGGGGGGGGGGGGGGGGGGGGGGGGGGAGGATGGGGGATGTCATTTCAAGGACATTTGAGTAAGATGAATATGCTAGATTTCACTAGGAGGGCCCACCACGGGCTCCCCAATTAGGCGCGCACACCTAAACCCACCAAGTGCCTGCAACTATATATCCGCATCATGCGGAGTTTGTTTGCAGTACCAAGAAGAAGAAGAAGAAGAAGATAAATCGCCCCTCCCAATAATTGAGGTGGGGGCCGGGGGTGGCCTATATTACTATAGGATTTCTCGGTCAATTTGACCACACGAATTCATTTTGTGTGCATTCAATTTCGCCGATTTTGTCACCGCAGCTCAGGGCGTCGATCCTGGGGGGGCAGGGGGGGGGGGGGGGGCGGTCGCCCCCCCCCCCCCCCCCCAATGAAAATATTGGTGGGGGGGGGGGGCAAACATATCATTTCGCCCCCCCCCCCCCCCCCCCCAATAATTCCGAAAATGAGGAAGAAAAAAATCGAGTGATGTAATGCCAAAGAGGGGAAAGACACATTTATCAATAATTAATCTTCAAAATAGCCGTTTTTTTTAGTTTGAAAAGGACTGTAAATCTCTTTTTTGCCGCGAGCTTCGCGCGCATACAGTTTCTCATATTGCAAGTTTCATCTTGGTTGCGGGAACTCACCTTTCGAAATGTGTTGGGCAGTGTATTTCTCAAACGCACACTTCAAAACGAAGTTTATTAAACCCTCATCTATATAGATAGCACACCGTCACAGAATATAAAATAATCTGAAATATATCTCCCCCGCTCGGTCGCTTCGCTTCCTCGCAATGTCTCTCCTCCACTTTTGAGAAGTTGTTGACGCCCTTGCTTAGTTTCATGGGAGCCCAATGCCCTAGACTATATTGCTGGCTCTATAGTATACATGATCACGTGGATCCATCCTCATGCAAGGCTCAATCTTTTCCTCACCTATGCCCTTTAAAAATACGTTATGAGTAGGTTCACTATTTTATACAATTTTAACACCATGATAGAGTTGCACATGTCTGAAATCTAAAAGCTTCCAGGGGGCTCCGCCCCTGGACCCCCATTATTGTCCCCAAATGTGGGTGCCCCCCAAAGTCAGGTCTTCGAGCCATCAAGACACTTTCAATGAGCGCATAATAAAACTTCCGGGCATGCCAATGTGGGGGCTTTTAGCTCTCTCAGTGGTCACTCTGAACAATTTTCAAATTCGCCCCCCCCCCCCCCCAATCGCAAAAACGGATCGACGCCCCTGCCGCAGCTGTATTTTGCAGTTCAAATTCTTTTTTAGCATTCAAATTCATATAACGATCATTCGAAACATTTTGTTTGCATTCGATTAACGTGTTTCTATTTTGTAAAATTGTCATTCAATTTAAAGTGAGAAAATTCGTGATTATGTAACACCGCCTTCCGTGATAATCCGTTGCCGAAATTGAATGCAAATAGCGTGTTTTTTTTCAATTGAATGCTAAAAGTGGTAAATCACAGGGACCGAAGAGCTAAATCGTATGAACAAATGCAATTTTGAACCACAATTGCAAGCCTTCAGCTCAATTTCGCGAAATTGAATGACACGCTTATCAAAACGGATGAGAAGCTTACGAAATTGGCCGAGAAAACATATACCGGGTGGCCCAAAAAACCGGAACGGTGCACTTCCCAAAATATAGTAACAGGATGATTATATCCATCGGATAGGGTGTCCTTTCCAATGAAAAATGATACCAAGATCAGTAATTTTGCTCGTGTAGTTTTTGTTTTAGGGCGCTCTGATCAGAGTGACACCATGTCAATTTCCCATTTTTGTCAATGTCTACCAAGTCAGTGCCTGATAAATCGCACTTCCTGCCCGTCATAGCGTCGAACAACCATGCCCATTCTCTCGGCACACACCTGAATGCACACTAACAATAGCGCGCGTATTGCTCGTTGTTCGATGCTATGTCGGGCAGTAAGTGCGATTTATCAGGCACTGACTTGGTCAAAATTGACAAAAATGGGAACCTGACATGGTGTCACTCAGAGCGCCCTAAAACAAAAACTACACGACCAAAATTACTGATCTTGGTATCGTTTTTCATTGGAAAGGACACCCTATCCGATGGACATAATCACTTTGTTACTTTATTTAGGGAAGTGCTCATTTCCGTTTTTTGGGGGGCCACCCTGAATTATACGTGTTATAGTTGGGTAATTAGATCACACCAATACAATAGTAATCATCATCACTTGTTGCACTTGTCAACAAACTACTGTAGATTCCTTTTAAATGAGGGGTCGTTCTGTATTTTTTAAAATTTACAAAAATACAGAACGACCAAATAGCTAACATTACGCTCTCTCATTCATTGCGTGAAAGTTGATACAATATATCACATCTTATTGAGAATCGCTATCTGCCTAGGCCCTAATTCCAAAATCTCCCCGGGTCTTCGCCGCTTTGACCCCCAATAAGACACCTTGAACTGGTCCCCTGTAGCTACTTATTCAGAACATCTATGCCCATTAAAATTAAGCTGTACACTCCTTAAAGCTGTCGGGTTCTCCGCCCCCGGGACCCTGGGCCCATTGAGATCCACAATGTTGGTATTCCATGACTGATCCCATTCACGTTTCCATCAAGGCAGTTTTTTTGCAACGTGCACAAAAATTATGTGCCATTTGTTTAAGTTTTATGTCGTGCCTCGTGCCACCCCCCCCCCCCCCCCCCCCCCTCTCAAGAAAAAGTAGGGGTGCTGCAGCATCCCCCACCACCCCCGGCTCGACAGTCTATATACGGTGATCTACCAGTAACTTCGTGGACTTCGTTGACAATATGACATTTCAAGATGTTCTTGATTATGCACCCCCCCCCCCCCCCCTTTAATTCAGAAACGTCCACTTTTTTTTTTTATCGGACTCGGCCAATATACCAGTGGTCTCGGTCCTGGGCCACGATTGGTCTTTGCGACGAACATCCCCAGCCCCTCCGCTTACACAACACGAACAGTGGACAGTCTCGGTCTCGGCCATGATCCGTCTAGTCTGTATTTGTATATCGATGCTGCCCCTTTCATGACGAGAAGGTCACGCCCCGCATTCGCCCAATTAAAGGGATCTAGTAACTGTGTTGACATGAATGAGTTGATAAAATGTCCAAAGAGTGATGTGTGAACATTTCATGGTAAATGACATTGTCATATGACCAAATAATGAGTGAAAATGCAGAGTGATATTTGCTTACTCAGTGCACTGACTTTGTACACATTTGGAATTATTCAGTGAATCAAATCCGAACACTTCAATCACATATATCATGTATATCTTTTTAACAAAAGATGAATTCGGAAAACAGAAACCTGGTACAAGCTTTAAACAAAAACAACAATGTATGTGATAACTGGTAGAGTTTTAAAAATGTTATGTGGACTTTGACAATGTTACCAGATCCCTCTAAGGTCAACATTGGCTTCGCCACTGCATATGTTATCGGACAAGACGGTAATAAACGTTTGCAACTATATGTATATATTGCGTCACTCTTAATCAACAATCTTATCTAGCAACCTTCAGGGATTGATAAGATGAATAATGCTCCGATAAAGGCACCATTATGAGATGGTGGATTATTAATATTTGGCTTCCGGAAACGTTATAACATTCATCCGGGGTCTGCTTGTCGACACATTAATACAATTATTTGCAGAAAGCAAGAGTTCGTCACTTGAAAAGTTATCAAAAGAAGACATAAAGTTGTTTGTGTTGAATTAATCATGACCCTCCTCGACTCTGCGTGAACGTTCTACTAAATTCAGAGGGTATTGATATGTAAGTTTGTTCATGAGTAATATGCTAGTTGTATTCAGTATACATTTGGTGTTCAGTATACGTTGATATGTGAACACATAATTTCCAATTTAGTGGAAGATTCAAACATGAGGACATTTTCTACCAAATTTGCTGATGTAGCGAGAAATAAAATTACAATTTAACTAACTTGAAGATGAAGTTTGACGACATTTTGGGAGAGATCGGCGAGTTCGGCCGGTACCAGCGATGGGTGTATGCCATGGTGTTCATCGTCGCCATGCCGGTAGCATACCACCAGATGGGTCAGGTGTTCTTGGCAGGTGCCTCCGATCATTGGTGCGATGTAAGTACAGTCAAACCTGTCTATAACGACCATCCGATGGAGATACAATCATCGGCTTTCTAAGGGGCTGGTCTTTATAGACAGGTTCATACATAAGTATAGATTGCTTCATATGGAGTCAATATCAATGGTCTTTAAAATATAAAGGCAAGTGATATTGATAGAACAGTGGTCACTAAAGCAGGTTTGACTGTAGTATACTCGTCATTGACGTGATTATTGAGGCGGCATTTATTTGGGGCGCACTCTTTTTATTCATTTGTAGTATTTTTTTTTTACCCCCATGCATTTTAAAACTTCTTGAAGGGTATTGTGTCAGCAATCAGTTCAGTTGTTTTTGTTTTAACCAGAGCAATTAATACAGTCATAAATTAAGAACCAACGGGTACACATTATCTGGTTAATGTTTAGGTTCTGTGCCTTTATTTTCATAATCATAGTCGTACAAGACAAGCTATAGGAACTGCAGCCGCGCTGAGAGTTTTGATAAGGCAATAATTTAGGTGAAAACTAAAATAAAACCATGTCGTATATTGTTCCAAAGGCATTCGGGTAAAAAGTCCTGTCATGATCAGACACAATCATGCCGTTTCGGGGAAAATGCTAAGGCGTATAGCATTTGGGAGCAGCTTAGGTCACTATATGTTCGAGTAAAGTCTTGTCATAATCAAACACAATCATGCCGTTTCGGGCAAACTCTTAAAAGCTAGTAGCATTTGAAGGCAGCTTAGTGAAGAGGTCACTATTTGTCATTCCTTGTCAGGTGAAAACGAGAAAGATGGCATTCGGGCAACAACCCTCAGCCCCCATAGTTGCACAAAATGTAAATGTTTGCTTATGTTTATCACGCATCTTGTTCTTCCTCATAATGCAGGTTGCGGCTTGGTCTACTGAGGACTGTAACCAGTGGGGCCTAACAGAGCAGGAATGTATCACCGCCAAGCGAGACGCGAGCTCCCCGGTCAACGGCACCGAGGACGAACTCCAATGCTACAAGTACGCTGTGATCGACGACCTCGCCTTCCAACCCGGTCTCGACCCGACGAACTATACCGACAAGACGACGATCGAGTGCAACGATGGCTGGGTGTACGATAAGAGCCAGTACAAATCATCAGTCGTACAAGAGGTAATTTGTTGTTGTTGTTGGGGGTGGTGTTGGTAGTGGTGGTGTTGTTATTTGGTGTGTTGTTGTTGCTGCCGCTGTTGTTGCTAATTAGTTGGGGGTTTCCATATTTATTTTATTTTTGTTTATTAATTTTTATTTTTTCATTTTGTTCGGGGCGGGGGGGGGGGGGGTGGGTTAAGCAAGGATGTTTTGTTTATGTTCTTCTTTGTTGTAATTATTGCATTTTGATTATTATAATTAGTTCAACCTGGTGTGTGATGATGCGAACCTCGACAGTCTGGCACAGTCCCTCTGGTTCGTTGGTGTTCTTATCGGGTCTTTCGTCTTTGGCGCCCTCTCCGACATGTAAGTGACAACCTATCAAATGTATGAGTACAGTAGTAGTATCCGTTTTATTTTGTATGGGATAATATTTAGGGGATAGAAATTATAAAAGGGGAGGGAATCTGGCCAAATATTCTGACATTTCTTCAGGAAACTTTTAACACTTAATCAGGAACAATATACCTTGCAAGAACCTTCCCAATATAGCAGACACAGTTGTACAAGATCCTTTGTCAATTGACAAATGTATTATTGTCTTAGCACCAGAGGTTTAAAACAAGGTGAACACAAATAAGGTAAAACATTACGTGCAGATATGAAGAGCCTAGTTCCAAAAGGCGCTAAATCCACTTTCCATACAAAAATGAGTTAACGATATCAGCGCATAAACAAGCTACGTAGCTATCTAGAAATCAAAATTTTAGGACGAATTACACGATCAAAATAAAAATATGGAACGTTTAACTTTCATATTACGTAGCAATTAACCGAGTCTGTTAACGAGTTGGGTGACGAGAAGGTAGACAGTTTGGGTGATGAGTAGGTAGACGAGTTGGGTGACAAGATGGGTTACGAGTAGGTAGACGAGTTGGGTGACGAGTTGGGTGACGAGTACGTAGACGAGTTGGGTGGCGAGTTGGGAGACGAGATGGGTGACGAGTAGGGTGACGAGTTGGGTGGCGAGTAGGTAGACGAGTTGGGTGACGAGTTGGATGACGAGTTGGGTGATGAGTAGGGTGACGAGTTGGGTGACGAGATGGGTGACGAGTAGGTAGACGAGGTGGGTGACGAGATGGGTGACGAGTAGGTAGACGAGTTGGGTGGCGAGTTGGGTGACGAGTATGGTGACGAGTTGGGTGGCGAGTAGGTAGACGAGTTGGGTGACGAGATGGGTGATGAGTTGGGTGACGAGTTGGTAGACAAGTTGGGTGAAGAGTTTGGAGACGAGTTGGGTGACGGGATGGGTGACGAGATGGGTGACGAGTAGGTAGACGATATGGGTGACGAGTAGGTATAGACGCGTTGGGTGACGAGATGGGTGACGAGTTGGATCATGATTAGGATGGCAAGTTGGGTTTTCATTGGGTTCTGGTTGGTCTTTTGATACTATTCAAGGGTGCCGAGTTGAGTGCCGAGTTGGGTGTCGATGACGATTCGGGTAACAATTTATTACCTTATTTGAAATATATTTTTGTTAAACTTTTACATTTACCTTAAAAACCTTAAATATACGATTTATTTGTTCACATTATTTGCAGATTCGGTCGGCGTTACATTTTGTTCGTGTGTCTGTTCTTGCAATCAGTTCTTGGTGTAGCAGTCGCCTTCTCGCCTAGCTACTGGTGGTTTACAATTCTGCGGGTTTGTTTAGCTAGCGCCAACCAGGGGGTTTTCAATCTTGCATTTGTCATTGGTAATTATATCCCATTTCAATTTATTATCAGTTTATTAAAACCATAACAAAAATTTAATAAAAATGATAATGGCTATTTCACAATTAATAATGCAAATGTTTTCGGATCCCATATAAACAGAAGTTTGTAGATAGGCGCATGGTTATTTATAATTGATTTAATGATTTTAAAGGACTAAGAAGAAACATTGTCTAAATCCTCAAAACTTACGTGGAACTCTAGTGGTTCTCTCATATCTTATCATTTATTATTCATATTAACAATAAAAGCACGGGACAGGTTTCAATTTTTCAAATTTCCATTTCATTCAAAAGATATTTACGATTGAAGTATTCAGATGTTAAATTGTCTACGGGATAATTTAAGCCGTGTACAAAGTAAGTGCAGTAAGTTAGTGAATATCACTTTGCATTTTTGCTCATATCTCAGCAAAAAAAAAAACAATTTTCACACATTACTTTGTGAGCATATCGGATTACTCCAGTACACATTTGTATTAATCACTCATTACTTTTTGCACTTGCCAACAAAGTTACTAGATCCCGTGTGATTTCATTCAAATAACTAACAAATTAATGCACGTCTATACCACGAATATATCGTCCTTTTTACAGCGTGTAATATAACTAGAATAATTCAAATTGCAATTCAAATTATTTTATATTGTCCAAGATGGGCAGATCATACTGCACACATGCAGAATGATGTGCAGAATACAGAATAATTGTGAGCCTCAGATTAGACAATTAAATACATAACAAAGAAATATTGATAGTGGTTGACATATCATTATGTGTTCACATTGCTGTTAATGTAATCATTATAATAGAAGTATGATTATGTTGAATACTAATTGGCAGGAAAGTAGCGAACATCGATCAAAACAACGTTCCCAAAATAACAAAGAAGTAAGGTAATAGGGAACGCGGAGTAATTCACATTCTATTGTAATACAGGAGCGAAGCTCGGTGGATCGAGCGAGCAGACGTATTATTGTCAATGTGATCACTGCAATCATTCTTATCCATCGAAAGTCCAATGGTAAATTAAAGGGGACCACCAGGCAAAGAACAACACATTATTATGTTTTGGTACCGTTTTGTAATATCAAATAGATACCCAACATTGCAAAGGGTTGTGTAATACACGGGCGTAGCGACTTACGTAATACCTATTCAACTGGGGGGATGAATGAATAGATCTCCCCCCCTCCCCCCCAGTTGAATGGGTATCAATGACATGTCTACGCCCGTGGTGTAATTCATAAACAAATACATATACATTAATTAATTAATTTCCACCACTTACGGAACCACTGCTATTTCCTGGTTCCATACGGGCCAACCATTTGCGAGTGCTTCTCACCCTGACGCCTGTAGGCCAGTTGGCCTGTCAGTTAGCAGCCTCGTAAAACTCCTCCACTTCGTCCGGTCAAGTGTCAATGCTTTGACTTTCTGGAAGTTGCTCTCCTCTTTCTGGGTGATTTCTCTGATCTGATCCTCCCATCTTTTTCTCGGTCGGCCTATTGGTCTTTTCTTTCGTGGTTTCCAGTCGTACATTCTTTTTGTGTCCCTTGCATCAGGCATCCTCAAGACATGTCCATACCATCTCAGTTGGTTCCTTTCGATGATGGTCAGAATGGATTCCACTGAAAGTGTGCTTCTGATGTTTTCATTTCTTATTCTGTCTCTTTTGGTTACACCATGAATGAGTCGAAGTACTCTCATCTCTGTAGCTTGAATTCTGCTTTTGAGTTTTTTAGTTAGGATCCAGGTTTCACTACCATACAGCAGGACTGGTCTTAATATGGTAGTGTACATGCATGCCTTGACATCTTTCGGTATCTTCCTTTCCTTGATGAGGGGGTACAGTGCATTCACATTCCTTGTGAACTTGGAAATTATGTTGTTAATTTCATCTTCCATCAAGTTGTTTGCTGTTATTTTGCTGCCTAAATAGGTGAAGTTTGTGGTTTGCTTCAAAGTCTGTCCATTCACATTGATTTCGCCTTCTTGCATTACCCTGCTCACTTGCATGTATTCTGTCTTGCTGTAGCTCAGTCCTGCAGCCCTGCAGCAGTAAGTTCCTGGTCCCATTGGTTCATGATAGATTGCAGTCTGGACTGACTGTTTGCGGTCTGTGCCAAGTCGTCTGCATAGCCAAAGCGTTCTGCTCTGTGGTCCTCCCTCTCTATTTTGACTATTACATGGTTGAGGTATGTAATGAACAGGAGTGGTGAAAGGACACTCCCTTGTCGTACACCCGTGTTGATGTCAAAATGCTTCTTTCCACCAAGTACTGTGCTCCTTTGGTTTGTGTATGTGCTCTTGATGGCCCTGAGAAGTCTGCCGTTGATCCCTGTCTCCTCTATCACCTTCCACATTTTCTCCCTTGGGAATCTGTTGAAGGCTTTCTCTAGGTCTAGGAAGCAGATGTGCTGATCAATGTCATATTCCCAGCTTTTCTCGAGCAACAGTCTCAAGGCCGCAATCTGGTCTGTTGTTCCTCTTCCTGGTCGAAAGCCACACTGGCTCTCAGACAAGACCTCTTCTACTTTGTTTCTCATTTTCCTTTCCAGTATCCTCTCATATAGTTTCCCAACGTGGCTCATGAGTGATATCCCTCTGTAATTCTTGCATTCTAGTGGGTCTCCCTTGTTTTTGAAGATAGGACAGATCACTGATTGGTTCCACTCTTCTGGTACTGTTCCTGTATTCCACGCATGGTTAAACAGGTCAAGTAGGATGTTCTTCATGGGATCACCTCCTGCCTTGATTGTTTCAATCGGAATCATGTCGGGTCCTGGGGCTTTGTTGTTCCTTGTAGAGTTGATTGCTGCTTCCAGCTCAGCCATTGTTATCTGGTCTTCAGTTGTCTCGAGATCAACTAAAAGATCAGGTTGTTCAGGTTGGGTGCGTGTGTCTGGTTCTCCTTCACATTCAACAGCTCCTTGAAATACTCTATCCACCTGTCTAGGATATTACTTTGGCCTGTAATAATTTCCCCAGCTTTATTCTTTAGGCTAGTGTTCTTTAGTTTATCATCATTCCTATTCTTGTAGGCCTTTGCCATACTATACAGCAACTGTTTGGTTCCCTGTACATCTTCTTTTAAGTCTGTTCTTATTTGTTCCCACATTTGAGTCTGGGCCTTCTTCTTCACCTGGTTGACATAGTTACGCTGATTCACATAAGCTGTTCTATTCTCTGGCGTTCTTTTCTTCAGCCACTGTCTGAAGCATTCATTCTTCTTGTCAACTTCTGCTTCTAGCTCTTCTGTCCACCAGCCAGTGTTTTTCTTTTTCATGTTTCCCACAACTGTCATTCCAACCTCATTTTCCTGAATTTCTTGTAAGCAGTTTTTCAAGCTATTCCAGTGTTCATCAATGGTATCCCCCTTGATATTGTTTCTTTCCTCGGCTAACTTCTGTTCGATTTTTGCTTTAGCGCCCTCCAAATTCTCTATTTTCAGTTTCTTCCTCACCGTTTTCTTCTCCACAGATGGTAAGTGTATTTTCATCTTCCCTTTGACCAGTCTATGGTCCGAGTCGAGTGATACAGATGGGATTGCCTTGACGTCACGGATGATGGATTTCTTGTTTGTCAAGACAAAGTCAATTTGTGATTTCTGGTCATATTGTCCAATATTTGAGTTGTATCTGTACCATGTGTATTGGTGGCTCTCCCTGTGCGAGAAGTATGTGTTCATCACAGAAAGGTTGTTTCTCACACAAAAGTCAATAAGTAGTTCCCCTTCCTCATTTCTTTCTCCTACGCCAAATTTGCCAATCACGTCTTCAACAGGATCTTTTCCGACGTGACCATTCAAGTCTCCCATAATGACGATGTCGCTGCTATCTGGTGTGATGTCTATAGTGTCTTGCAATTGTTCGTAGAATTCGTCTTTCTCTGCCCTTGACCTGCCTTGTTGGGGGGCATATACTTGAATGAAAGTGACTTTGTAGCTGTTTATATTTAATGTCACTAGTAAAAGACGATTATTCACATATTTTACATTCTCAATATACTGTGAGAAAGCTGGGTCAAAAATGACCCCTACTCCATGTCTAGTGTTCTCTTCGTTGCCAGAGTAGATCAGTTCATAGTCGTCATGAACTGTTTTCCTTCCATTTCCTCTAATCCTAGTTTCAGCTACTCCCATGATTTTTAGCTGACGTTCTCTCATTAGTTTAACTAACTCTTCAGTCTTTCCTCGCATGGTACCAGCATTTATAGTACCTATGCTAGCATATCCAGAAGCCTTTGTCCAAGTCGGTTCAGTCGATTTCCGTGTGGTCCGTCCAATTCGAGGCTGCTTGCGTTGTTCTTGAGCGAATCTACATCCACCGCCGACGTGCTAGGCCTGTCACGGTTTCACCGCTGTCGTTAGCATTACCCAGGGGGCACCGCGTGGAGGTGACAGTCGAGTGCGCCAATGCTATTTAGGCGTACGTTTGTAGACAATAGATTCCCGGGCGATTCGTTCGCTCTGCACACATCGCGATTCACCGCACACATCGCAGTCTTCGCAATTCAGACCGCATGAACGCATGCTTTAGAATGGTGATGCGTTTCCAATTATATTTTGTTTTTCTGGAAACATATTTTTGTGAACTTGTTGATGGAATGGAAAACTAAAGATGTTACCTTTGATTAATAAGAATATTATTTTGGGGTGGTGGTTCCCTTTAACCACGTTTAATCGTGCGCAGGTACGGAGTTTGTTGGACCGAACAGGCGCGTGCTGGCAGGCATGGGTATCCAGATGGCCTTTACAATCGGATATGTAATTCTTGCTGTGTATGCCTACCTCATCCGTGATTGGTGGATTCTGCAACTCGTCATCAGCGCGCCTTCATTCCTCATGTTCCTATTCTTCCCGTAGGTTTGCGTTTTGTTATACAGTCAAACCTGTGTACAACATGTCCCAAAATTAATTACAACGGGAATTTCTGCAACGATAACTTTAAAGATGTTATATCAATCTGAATGATATTTCAGGGTATGAAAATATAACGTATTACCTACATCTTGCAGAAACCCCTATTCGATTTGATTCAGTGGTCGTGGAGAATGAGGATCTTTTGTCAATCATGTCATGTGTCCATTTATTCGTTCATAAGGCGTGAACACAATGGACAACACGTCTCCTAACAAAACAGGAAGGAAGGGACCCCGGAAGGGACATCTGACATGATTGACAAAAGATCCCCATTATCCATGACCACTGAAGCAAATCGAATAGGGTTTTCTGCAAGATGTAGGTAATAAGTTATAGTTTCATACCCTGAAATATAATTCTGATTGATTTACTATCTTTAAAGTTATCGTTGCAGAAAGTCCCGTTGTAATTAATTTTGGGACATGTTGTATAGTGAACACCCAAGTGAAACAAGAAAACTAGCTACTGTAGACAGGTGACCTCTATAGACAGGTTCCATAAAACAGTTTTTTCTATGCAGGGGGAAATTTGTAGTGGCCACTCTAGGCAGGTTGGTTGCTATAGACAGGTGGCCATGTAAGGCAGGTTTGACTATAATGTCTATGTCGGCTTCATAAGTTCCGAGGGTATATTCTAGTGTCATGACATTACCCTAAAATGCTGGAATACCGGAACTACACCATCTAGCATGATAACGCACACGCAGAACTATGATAGTAGACAAAAATGAAGACATAAGATCGACGGTAATAATAATTAGAAATCGTAATAATTATCATAATAACATTGATTGTAGTAGTGATCATAACATTGATGATGAGTGTAGTAGAAAACAAGAATAAAGACAATAATAAAGATCAAAAACAATTTAGAAAAAAATAATAACAATCAAAATTGTATTGGTGATGATGACAATACTGCGACTATCGCTATTTATAGTCGAACTTATTATAGTAATACTTATGACAATCACAGTTTCGTTATATATATATGGGTGATTTTCAATATAACAATACAACCGTTAATCGTTTTAGGTACTTGCCGGAGACGGTTCGATGGCTCCTGTGCAAAGGCAGAATAGGAGAGGCTACAGTGCTTCTCGAGAAAGCAGCGAAAATGAATAAAGCCAAACTCCGCAATCCTATCTTTACGAACGAAGAAATTAAAGAACAGGTGAGGATGTGTTTGAATGTTTAATTATCCTAATAAGATCTTTCAAATTCAGTATTATAATGGACCAACAAGTTTACACTCATACCTATACGCTATTATGTGTAATAATAATAATATCCTCGATTTATATAGCGCCTATCACGATTGATAATCATCTCTAAGCGCTTTACAATTATATTATTACCCCGGTCATCGGATACATTCTGCAATCAATCCAGCACACAACGTGCACGTTTTCCACTCCCTGGGGAGCATTCCAGCCAAGGGCACCCTTGTGGGCGCACACAATGCTAAGTAACTAAGTTCCATCCTTCCGGGTACCCATTTATAGAGAGCAACAAATGTGGATATATTTTTTTTGCTGAAGGAAAAACGCGATGGGCATACTTTGGGTTCGAACTCGGAACCTCACGATTGGAAGGCACGCGCTCTACCAATCTTGCCACACCACGTCCACAATAAGAGTATATGAGAGAGTGCTATTTTTGGTTGCAGAAAACCCATAAAGAATCCGACTGTTATCAATGTCATATTCTCGCAAGGTCTTTAATTCATGTCCGTCTTTACTTTCACCGTAGGAAGCGGCAGCAAACGCTAAGCAAGCAACGGTAGTTGATCTCTTCCGAACGCCGAACCTGCGGGCACGGACCATCAACGTCATGTTCAACTGGTAACTACGGTTTTTATACCACTTTATAATCACTCACCTGACGACGGACATTCAACCTGTTCGAAACATCGAGCCAGGGGCGTCGATCCTGGGGGGGGGGGGGGGGGGGGCAGGGGGGCGGTCGCACACCGTCACAGAAAATAAAATAATCTGAAATATATCTTTCAGTCAATTCGGTCCATATGCGCTGAACGCAAATCAAATTGGAATTTCATGTCCCCCCACATTTGAAAGTGGAGGAGATTGTCCCCCTCCCTTTGTCATTATAAATGTTTGGTTCCATACGTATGTACTTCATATTACGTGAAATTTCTGTCTCAGGTGTGCACCAAATCGCACAATTTCACGCCCAAAAATACAAAAGCTCCCTAATGTGGGAGGGGGACACCCCCTCCCACACCCTCCCCCGCTCGGTCGCTTCGCTTCCTCGCAGTGTCTCTCCTCCACTTTTGAGAAGTTGTTGACGTTCTTGCTTAGTTTCATGGGAGCCCAATGCCCTAGACTATATCGATGGCTCTATAGTATACAGGATCACGTGGATCCATCTCATGCAAGGCTCAATCTTTTCCTCGCTATGCCCTTTAGAAATACGTTACGAGTAGGTTCACTATTTTATACAATTTTAACACCCATGGTAGGAGTTGCACATGTCTGAAATATAAAAGCTTCCGGGGCTCCGCCCCCTGGACCCCCATTATTATACCCAAATGTGGGTGCCCCCCAAAGTCAGGTCTTCGAGTCATCAAGACACTTTCAATGAGCGCATAATAAAACTTCCGGGCATGCCAATGTGGGGATTTTAGCTCTCTCAGTGGTCACTCTGGAAATTTTTTTTAAATTTCGCCCCCCCAATCGCAAAAACGGATCGACGCCCCTGCATCGAGCCCCTTCTACCACCCTACTCTTTTTAACAACATTTTAAGCCCTCTGCAGACAGAGCCGACTCGACCCGATCCAACTGGTTTCATTCGGATCGGCTCAGTTTTCAGTGCCTCGCGACACACATTGCCAGTCGAGAGAAAGTCGGATGCCAGTTGGGGCCGATTCAAGATTATGTACAGGACTACCACAGTATTTCTTCAGACTAACCAAGAAGGAGTTATAGTCCTTGAATGACTACCAATCCCTTATCTTACATGGTGCTACCAAGGCTGACTGTGAATTGCTTCATATAATCATTACCCTTCAGCACATAATCTTTGTACATTGCTTAATCGATATATAAAACACAGACAAAGTTTTACGAATCGGGAGGGTAGGGTTTTGACAAGAAGTAAATGTTGCCCTGTCGCTATATCAAGTGTGCTTTTAAGTGTGCCAGGCTGGAATCATGATGTACAACATCTAATGTTCGTGATGCTACCTCATATAACAAGGGCATGATTTCCGAAAGCACACGCACTGGTCAGTTCGTATCAACACACTTGTCTACTATACATTCTATACGGCCTGTCTTAGAGCACTGTTGTTCCATATAATGGGAGCCGTCGATCTTATATAAGTAGACATTGATTGAAACTAACCATGTTGCATAATATGACCGCTTTTTGCAGGTTTGCCACCACACTCGTGTACTACGGCCTTTCTTTCAACACGTCCGATCTCGGGTCCAATGACTACGTAGCTTTCTTCATCTCAGGCTGTGTGGAAATCCCGGCAGTCATCACCGCCCTCTTCGCCATCGAGTACTTCGGCCGCAGGTGGAGCCGGTTTGGCTATAGTATGATCGGCGGAGTGGCGTGCATAGCAACCATATTCACCCGTACGTCACAGGGTTTTGATAATTGAATATTCGTCTTAATTGATTGAATTCGCTATAATTTAGGAAAATTCTTATATCAAATCAGATTGCGTCGATCAAATTGGCAACTTAACGGGAAACCAGTTAGGATCTTCTCTTAGAATTTAACAACTTACTATGTTCTACCTAATTTGATTTCATTGAAAAGCAGCAGCAATACCGTATAGGAATTGCCTATTTGATGAGGGAAATAATGATAAGTTTGGCCTTGAACATGTTGAAATAATTCTCGTCCTGGTGGGTTACTGTACTGTGTCATTGTGCGTACCTATTATGTCGGCCACAGATGGAGTGAGTTCAGCTTGTTTATTCTTAATATGAACAGCACTAGTATGGCACAGTTCATCTGTTTCATCTGAATTAATTTATTACAATCTCTTACGATGAACTACATTCCTATTACTCATTATATGCAAGTATCTATGTTCAAGATTTGTTTATTGTATGCTTTATAATTTGTTTAAAATGTGCAAATTAAATAAATAAATTCAATCAAATCAAACATTCAAAGATCCATTGTGGTTACGATCAATCTCAATTGTTTACCCCTTTAAATATCCTGTCACACGTTTTATATTCTTGTCTCTGGTCTTGCACAGCTCTTGGTGTGTGGAAAACAACTGTTGCCATGCTGGGAAAGTTTGGGATTAAAGCGTCTTATGCAGTCATCCTCATATATACGGTTGAACTATTCCCAACCCCGATTAGGTTAGTAAGATCCTTGTCCACTTTTATTTGAGTTGGTTGCCAAATTGAGCATCAAGTTTGATGGTGAGTAAGGTGCTCAGTTTGATGACGAGGTGGTTGCCGAATTTGGAGCCGAGTGAGTGTTGGGCGAGGTGCCGAGGTTGTTACCTAGTTGGGTGACGAATTGGGTGGTGTCCTGTGTGCCGAGATGTGTGGTGAGTTGAACAGGTGCCGAGTTTGGCGAAGGGGTGGGAGCAGAGTTGAGTGACGAGTGGGGTGCCGCGCGAGTGCCGAGTATGGTGACGAGCTGGGTTCCTAGTTGGGTGACGAGTTGGATGCCGAGTTGGGTGACGAATTGGTAGCCGAGTTAGGTGACGAGTATGGTGACAAGTTGGGTGACGATGAGTTGGAAGCCGAATGAGTGTTGAGCTGGGTACCGAAGTGGTTGCCGAGTTGGGTGCCAAGTTCGATGCTTCGATTGGTGCAAAGTGCATGCCAATACGATTACCTTTTAGTGTGGAGTATAGTAGCGCATACAGTATATGTTTATATCAACTTTAAAATTTAAAATTGGGTACCAAATCTGATGGCAAGCTTAATGCACAAGCCGGGCTGAAATTGGATACAGTCTCTGGTATTGAACTATATGCGTTTAGTTGGGTGACGAGTTGTGCGACGAGTTGGGTGTCAATATAGGAGCTGAGCTCTATACAAATTTAAGATTTAAATAATTGTTTATGCCCACAAAGATCTGTACCTGGTACATAATTGTAATGCTTTATTTGCAATCAGGAGCGTGGGAATGGGACTAGTCTCGATGTGCTCCGGTGTGGCTGGAATCCTGGCCCCCTTTATTCTCCTCTTGGTCGATGTCTGGGAGCCCCTCCCCGACATCATCTTCGGAACATTCTCCATCGCAGCGGCTGCCCTCATTATTCTGCTGCCCGAGACCCGAGGCGTGCGGCTTCCCCAAACCATCAAGGAAGGGGAACTTTTCGGAACGTATGTCAAACATTTATTGTTGTTTGTTAATAAACTCTCACTTGTTTTATTGTAAAAGAACCAGATCTTTATGGGCAGAAATGTTCCGAATACAATTAGAAACAAATAGTTGTGTATAATATATGTATAAAGAAAATTGAGAGAATAAAGAACACTCTCAAAGTAACGCAATAAATATATTTTACAAAAAGATACATCCTTTCGAAATCAATACCACTTGCAAAACATAAGTGGCAATGCACATACAACTCACTTAACCATGCCATGAAAAGTACTGTCATCCGTATTGTAATATCTGAATTATATTTGATATTGTAATCACACTAATTTTACTGCCTTGCGCTGGCAATTATATGCCAGTGTCCTGGGTCATGTTTTTCCCCCTTTTTTGTTGGCAGACTTTGCCTAATAAAGTGATGATTAACATAATCTTTGCAGGAAGAAGGATGTGTACGCGCTGGAGACGATTTCGTCGTCGGTTGACAAGAAGGATGCGACCTTTGACCCGAATGAAATTGGTCACGTGAATGACGGTTTTGACAACGGCACGGAGGTCGTAGCATCGATGTAAAATAAATGGATGGTGTAACGCCCTGTTGAGGCTGCTCGTGAACATTTATATATACAGAGTGTTTCACAAAGATCTATGGCAATACATACTCTCTCATCAGTATGATTATTCAAGAAGCGTGGGGTGTAGAGGTCAATGTAAGAAAAGCAACACGGCGGTTTAATAGGCTATTTTTGTACCGCTGTACGACACTGAGCCAGTGTGTGTTTTGCATAGATCGCAAAGCGTTCACAAGATGGCGACGCGCGTCTGTGTTACGAATCCGAACTAATTTAACTTGTAATCCACTTCGAAGAGACTTCCCTAGTTATGTCTAGATAGATTGAAATAGCTGTGTACCATTCTCGGTTCACTAGCATGTTGATATTATATATGCGCTTCCTTGCCTGGCAACTAGAAGTCAATATTGCAATAAAAATGTTCTTAAAATATTATGTAATACTCTGTTACGCTGTCACATTAGGATATAGTTTTTAGCATTGAAATGTTCCGCTTGAATACTACATTTAACGAATTTAGGGTCCCGTTGAAATGTTCTGTCACAAATAGTTTGGCCAATAGTTTTTATCTTCATAAAATAGTGTTATATATTATCTCGTGTGTGCTACTAATGCAGGTTTTCGCTTGGGAAATATTCTTATTTGACATTAATGTTGACGCTTAGATTATGGACATTGGGTGAACATAACAAACATGTATTTTCGTCCATTTTGTTTACAGCGCCATCCCTTATGTGCTTTGTATTTATCTGAGTTTCTGGTTTTAAATGACATTTCAATGTTATCCTGAAAAGTACTGCTGATTGTATACCACCCTGTTTACATTACAATAGATTCATATTGTCTTAATTGTTGTTCATAGTATACTGTGTTAAATGTTCTTATCATATCTTGCATTATACATGTATATGCATAGGCCAAAGATCAATTTAATCATGGAACATTACTTAGAGATAAAGACAGTTGAATGACAGTACAGTATGTTAACATCCTTAATGTCAATAACGATTAGATAATCAATAGCATCATGGCATCAATGTTCAATGTTCAATGTTCAATGTTCAATGTTCAATTTTATTTCATTTTCAACAAGACGGTACATATATTTACAATGAATTAGTCACAACAACATTTGTGAAAGTTTAAACAATACATTATAAACATTTGCAATCAAAATTTATGTTGATATAATTATTAATTAAAATACAATGAATAAAGATACGACATTTTGAAATTTTTAAGTAAGGTACAATTAAATTTTGACATTTAGAAATAATCATGCTATAAAAGCGGAATCAGAAAGTAAACGAATGTTGCTGTATGTTTAAATTTCAAGTGAAAATGGAGGGATCCACTAAAGAGCATGGCTTGTAGAATGTGGAATCCCTCAAAAATTAATGTTTTACAAAATAGTGAAAGTATAAAATAAAGT